>VXBZ01005816.1:0-20129 GCA_013399135.1 Heliornis fulica
TCCAGCTAGACACAACTATCCTTTGGATGTTTTCTCCCTATCAGCCTCAGGTGCCTGGGATGCCTCCTACTTATCAATCCTGGGTCTGTTTTGAATTCTTCCAACAACACTAATCACTCAAGACTAACTGTACTAAAGACAAGTTGTTGAGACAAAGCATTGTTTATGCAAGGTCACTTCTAACCTAATCACTATGGCACTTCAACCCATCCTGTTAGCAAGTGCCCTTTAACAATAAACACTAAATTAGGTTCTCTAGTTTCAGCTAATTTACCCAGCAGCTGGAAGAGCCTTAAGCCTGTCTTATCTGTTTGGCTCTTAGCATAGAAAGCAACCTTTAAGCCCACTATTTCCACAGAAGCTTCTTTAACCACTTCCTTCAATCCCCCCCTTTTCTGGAAAATTGGTAAGTTCTTTTAATATCCCTTGATCCTAATATAAAGATTCTTAAGGTATCCTGATAGTTCAAAGTGTTAGATTTCTTATTCAGAACTATTTCCTAAAGATTTATAAATAGCAATACAAAATAGTAAATGTTTTCTTTCTAGAATGCAGACATCCTATTCTTCAGGATCAATAAGCATGATTGTTCCTTTCCATTTTTCCAACCCTCTCAATTTATTTTATCAGCTGCCACACCTTTTTATACAGAAATTCACCCAATCAAACACCTAGTATAGTTAAGTATAAAAGTTGTGGGAAGAGGTGTGGCAACAGAATTGATGATAATTCCAAATTTATAGGTCAATCCTACATTCCCATTGGGCCAAAGACAGACTACTTCTACTGTTTTTTCTAAGGTTAAATTATACCAACACTCTAGTTTATAACTGTCACAGCATTTTCTTATTTTGTCTGATCCTTCTGTTACTGAAATTTGGTTCACATTCTTGAATTCTGTTCTATTAACCACTCGACATTCTACTTGAATCATCTGTCCTTTTTGCCATGGCTCAAAGTCATAAACATAAGAGTCAATATTGTGACTTGTGTTTCAGCCAAACTTTGAGTGGTCCTACTTCTTTGGAGGTCCATCATTTCACTGGAGACTTTATTCTGGAGTGAATACACAGACTTTGCTCTTTGATCCTAACTGCAGCAAAAGAAGTGAGGAGTACCTCAGTCCTTTCCACTGTGGCTCCAAATTTTTCTCTGCAAGAGACTTGACATATACATAATCTCCAGGTTGCATGTCATGTACAGGTCCATCCAGACATCCACATCAGTTCTCAATTACACATTTCTCAATTTTTCTAAGTTGTTTGCCCAGCACTATCATGTATGAGGCCATGATTTCATCCCCATCCTGTGTGACCATTCACTTTTGTAGTCCATAGGGTCATCCGTACAAGATTTCAAAAGGTCTTAATCCTTCCTTTTACTCTTGGTCTTGTTTGTATGCACAAAAGAACCAAAGGAAGGGACTGAGACCTAGAAAAATTGGTCTTCTGTCAGAGGACATAGTTACTGGAACCACAAAGAACAGTATTATTTCCTGTAATAGCGCTTTTGTTGCCTCCTGAGCCTTTGCTGTTCTAGTGGGGAATGTTTCTGGCCATCCTGAAAAGGTATCAGTTAATACCAATAAGTATCGATACCCCCCTTTTCTTGGGAGTTCCAAAAAGTCAATTTGCCATTGCTGTCCAGGCCCATTACCTTTCCCAATTTGGCCCATTTCCGGTTTCAGAGTATTTTTGGGATTAGTCTGGAGGCAAAGGTCACACTGTTGGGATACCTGATTGACAGTGGAATATATATTTTGAGCTATCATGTGTCTGATAAGGTATTTATATAATGCTTCTGCCCTCCAATGTCTTTTCTTATGTTCCTCTTGGACAAATGGTTAAACCATATAAGAAGGAACTGTAAGTTTTCAATGGGAGGTTATGGCCCACTCATCCTCATTGTATGATTCCTCTAAATCTGTAATAAGTTTACAGTCCTCCTTTGTATATTCTGGCTTACCTTCTAAAGATATATGTCCATCAGGGATTAGTGCTCCCTCTACCTTTACTGTTCCTCTAGCATCCTGTTTTTCCTCTCTATCTGCCAGCTTGTTACCTCTTTCCAATCTGTGCTCACTTTCTTGTTGTTCTGGGATGTGCATTATTGTCAATCTTTCAGGAAGTTTGACTGCATTCAAGAGTTTCAAAATTTCCTCTCATGTTTGATGGTCTTTTCCTGGGAACTTAACAGACCTCTCTCCTTCATATTGCCCTGTGGGCATGTACAAGTCCAAAGGCATATTTGGTATCAGTCCAAATATTCACAGTTTTTCTTTGGGTCTTGGCTTGAGTAAGGGCTATGATTTTGGCCTTCTGTGCTGAGGTGTCCATTGGTAATGCTCCAGATTCTATTACTTTTTCAGAAGTGGTGAAAACGCACTCAGAATGTCAACCACTGACACTGTGTGGGATACTAAAATAGTCATTTTCTGGCCCAGGGTAAATTTCTGATCCTCTTAGATATTCAAGATGACTGCCGCTACTGGTCTCAGACATCCAGGCCATCCTTTTGAAGCAGCATCCAATTGTTTGGAGAAGTATGCCACAGCCCATCTGTATGGTCCGAGGTTCTGTGCTAGTATTCCTAATGCTATTCCCTGTCTTTCATGGGAAAATAGGAAAAATGGTTTACTCACATCTGGGAGTCCCAGTGCTGGTGCTGACATCAGGGCCTTCTTCATCTGGTGGAATGCTCAATTTGACTCAGTACTGGAGGCACTTCTGACTAGATGTTACTAAGGAATATAATGTTTTAACAAGCAAGTCATAATCACATATCCAAAGCCAGCACCACCCGTCATTCCTAAGAAGGTCCATAATTCTTTCACAGTCTGTGGTCTCGGGGTCTGGCATATGTCTTCCTTCTGGGTCTGTTCCACGAAACGCTGTCTGGCACTGATTTCATATCCAAGGTATGTAACCTGTTGCCATATCACTTGTGCCTTTTTATGAGATACCCGCTATCCCTGGAGCCCAAGAATATTCCATAGCCTTACAGTCCAGAGGAGACAGGATTCTCTGGTCTTGGTTGTAGTACCTTTCCTTCTTCTGATGGTAGTTCCCATGACTCCAGGTCTCTTGCTAATTGGTTCTTGAAGATCATAGGGATGTTTTTGGAAACTTGTGGCAACACCGTCCATGTGAGCTGGGCCTTTCGACCATTCTTAGGCTTTTTCCACTTGAAAGGAAAAATTTTCTGACTGCTTTATGGAGAAGGAGACAAAAGATGGCATCCTTTAAATCTATAATGGTGAACCATGTTAATTTGAGGTCTAACAGTCAACAGAGTATAGAGGCCTTCTACTACCAGGTAAAGGTCTTCAGTTATTTTATTAATGGCCCTCAAATCTTGGAATATTTTACAGGACCATCTTGTTTCCAAACAGGGAGATTTTTATTACTATTGGTTGGGTGCTTTCGATATGTCCTGGGACATCAGTTGCTCAAACCCTGGGATATATACCTGGTCGATGATGGAAATTAAAGATAAAAAATCAAAGGATTTCTAACTGGTAACAGACATGTGAGCAATCCAGCCTTTGCTGATATGGTGAAGTAAGTGGATGTTAGGGCCATAAGCAAGGTTTCTGTTTATCAAACGGCAGTCAGGAAGGAGGAAGTAAAATGTGAAGAATGTGGAAGAAAAACAACTCCCGGATACGGCGACCACAGGAGGAACCAAGTAGCAGATAACAAGCACCAATCAGAAAGCAGATCTCTCCATGTGTACAGCAAGGCTTACCCTATGAGAAGAGACTGTTAGGACCATGCTTTGCATGCTCTGACAAAAGAACATACAAATATTGGGCTTGTAGAGAAATAAAGTTGGCATCAGATGATCACATTGATCTGGAGTGATGACCTGGTTTTGATCCTCCACAGATTTCTGGGTCATCTTTTCCTTCTATGGGAACATTAAACAAGAACAAATTCATTATTTATACATACTGATGATCATTTACCTCCAGAGTAATCTCTCTCTTCCCAAGTTTAATTATTGCATCCAATTATTCCAATAGATCCCTCCCCAGGAGTGTCTTCGGGGAGTTTGGCATATACAAAAATTTGTGAATGCCTGCCTGTTTACCCAATTCGTATTTTAGATGTTCCAAAAAGTAAGTCTTTCAATCTGGCTGGTTGCTTTCAGAAAAAATATATTTGCATGAGCCACTTCATCCCCTTTTCCTTCTCTCCTTAAACTAATCATTATTTGTAAAGGAGTATTATAATTTCTTGACTCATTCAGTGGACATTTAGCCCCATTCTCCAATTTATATAGAGGCCACCACTGATTGCAATACTTAATGTGTTCCCTTACTCTCAGTGCCTTCTGAGCCCACCAAGTCCTTCCAATGGGCAAATACACACCCTAAAGGGCTCCTTTCCAGGACTCCTCCTTGAGCATTACCCATTATCTCGAGGATAAATCTTGCCTTTCGGCTATTTTTTGTTTAAATCTTTCTCTGCACCTTTGAATAGTATTTTCCCACCAAATTGCTGGAACCTCCCACAAAGTCGGTATTCCCAATTCCTAACCACAAAATTCAATTGTTATTTCAGTTTTCCTTGACTTGCAAGTGGGATCAAAGCACTGAGAACTAGCCTACCATGAGTGGCTGTGGCAATTAAACACCTGATGGCACACTAAACACTTAAATTTAACCCAACCCCCGTGTTCTTTTTCAGTATGTTTTATACAGATCACTGATCTTATTACAGGAGGGGGTTGGGGTTCGCTCTCAGAGTTGTATAACTCACATGCGTGCAACGTATGTTTCCCCTCACTTTTATACAGACCTGATCTGTCTTTTGGCAATGAGACCTCTTACTATCATTCTGTGGATGGAATTAATTCTAAAAATAATCACCTTCAGGAGATAGACAATCCCATCAGAAACTCTACAGTACCACACAAAAATACTAAAGCATATGTCTTCAGAAATATACCTTTGCCCCAGGCACTCATCAGGAGAACAGTTCTTTTCAAGAATAAAAAAAAAATCCTGTATTTTCTATTTTTCTATTCCAATAATTCATTGACTTTATTGACAAATAAGTGTCCCTTAAAGACAAGCCATGTGTAGGTGGCAGACGAACAATAACATACAGAAGAAGAGAAAAAAGCCTGAATTAAAATGAGATAACTAACCTGCTGTTATGAGAAGGCTGAGATTAATATTTTTGGAAAAGCCACATGACAAACCTTTAGTATTTCAATGTGTTTATTTTCCCAGTGGAAAATAGTCTGTTGGGTGTTGATTGCTTCCAGTTGCAGGAGTCAGTTATTTTTATCTCACTGTTCAGGTACAACAAAACCCTCTCTCTGGTTCTCCTCTTTGCTCTTGGAATAACCTGTATAGAAAGACCAGTAGAGAACTTGCTTCTCTGTTTTAAACTCTTGTCCTTTAACCAGTCATGGTTTTGGGGCTGATCCCATCTAACTTTAGGGATATAAAAAATTGTTATGGAAATAAACTACACAAAGTAGGGACAGGAAAAAGGCTTTGCAGAAGGAGCAAATGTGTATGTAGCTCATGTTTAACTGTGCCTTTATGCTTTCTAATTAAAGGTGGGGGACAGATCTCTGTGGGAGAACTCATTGTGGCAACTCAGGCCCTTCACATTGTTCCAAAATAGTCCTCCATAGATAATACTTGCTGTCTTCATTTACATGAACTGTACTGTGCTTCTGTTTAATAAAACAAAGATACAGCACTTCCAAACAGTCGCTTACTTTATTGTCCCTTAGAGACCTACATCACATTAAGTGATTGTTCCCTACAAAATCACTTGCTCTGCTGTTCACAGAAGATGACTGCAATGCAGAAATCACTCTACAGTAGACAAATAAAGCTCAGAGTGAGGAAAGACAGTCACATGGTCAGCTGAAAGAAATTCAGACTGCATGAGATATCTTAATCCCAGTGCTGCAGATATTTGTCAGCAAATTCACTTTTACTGAAAAATAATCATCAGATCTCTGGAAGAAATTGCTCTGGTCTCTTTCTGAATGTTGAACAACCCCCCGAAAACATTAAAAATGGTATTTTTCTTTATTGATTCAAATCACTGATATATAGTGAGAAAAATCTACGTCCATCATGTGGGTCCCATTTTGATCAGTAGGGCTGGGGTTGGGCACACTTCTCCATTGCCTAATTTACCTGAAAAGCTGCAGTTCATGACTGACAGAGTCAGGCCTGGAGATAGAGATGCTTCAGTACAGCTTTACTCTGCACTGAATTAACAGGGATCTGGTTCAATGTTTAATGTACAACTGAAATGATGTCAAATGTCATGCCAGTGTAAGAAGTACACTGCTTTCCTTCTGACCATGAAGGGATACTGAAGTGAGACAGATGATACAGCATTCCATCTGGATCTCAGTAGGAAAGGCCCAACAACAAATATCTAAATAATAGAGTTGTTTTAATATGATACAATAAAAATGAATGTGGATGGTGAAGAAATCTCATGTCTCTTATGATGCTGGGAACCTTGCATTCATGCAGAAGGATTTTCCCATAACAGATCTTATTCATGGAGGTAGATTTCCCTTTTGGTCATTTGATCTAGTATATAATTCTAGTATATAATTTGAGGCCCTGAGCAACCTGATCTAGTTGGGGGTGTCCTTGTTTCTTGCAGGGGGGTTGGACTAGATGACCTCTGGGAGTCGCTTCCAACCTTAATCATTCTATGATTCTATGATTCTATAATTCTCTCCCAAGCCTGTTTCTACTGGATGTTCTCATGAGACCTTACTGCTTCATTTTTTGAGACAGGCAAGGCTATCAAGTAATGTTCTGTAATGTGTAATTAATGTTGTTGTGTAATGTGTTATGTAACGTTGTGTAATGTGGATGCTGGCTTGCAGGCCCCTCACTTGACCTGAGGTGCTGATCCTATCATGCAGCCAGGCTATGTGCACAGCACTACACAGCTTTGAAGGCCTCATGGGATGTTCAGCAACTGCACAGGCCTGGGCTTACTCAGGTGGACTGTTACTGGAAGACAGAGCTCAGGAAGGCTGAACAGTCCTTAAGAATGAGGTCCTGAAGGTGCAGGAGCAAGCCATCCCACTGAGCCAGAAGTCAAGCAGGCAGGGAAGATGAATTGCCTGGCTGAACAGAGAGATTTGGCTCAGAACTCAAGAAGAAAATGAGAGTTTATGTTTTCTGGAAGAAGGGTCAGGCAACCCAGGAAGGCTATGAGGCTCAGGTGAAGCTATGAAGGAAGAAAATAAGGAAGACCAAAGTCCACATAGAACTCAATCTGGAAACTGCTGTAAAGTATAACAGGAAACAATTCTATAAATGCATTAATAACAAAATGAGGGCCAGGAAGAATGTCCCACCTTTATCGGATGCAGAGGGAACCATTGTGTTGGAGGACAAAGAAAAAGCTGAGGTACTTAATGCTTTCTTTGTTTCAGTCTTTAATAATAAGACCAATTGGTCTCCTGATACTCAGGCCTCTGAGTGGAAAGATGGGGATGGGAAGCAGATCGAAGCCAGCAAAATCCTGGGGAAATTGTTTTGTGACCTGCTCAGCTGCTTAGATCCACATAAGTTGATGGGTCCAGATGGAATCCACCCCAGGGTACTGAGGGAGCTGGCGCAGGTGTTCACCAAGCCACTTTCCCTTATTTACCAGTCTTAGCTGATCAGGGTGATTTCTCTTGACTGGAAGCTGGTGCATGTGACACCCATTTACAAGACAAGACAGAAGGAGGACTCAGGAAACTTCAGTCCTGTCAGCGTCACCCTGGTGCTGGGGAAGGTGATAGAACAAATCACCTTGAGTACCATCACACAACAAATGCAGGATAACCAGGTGAACAGGTGCAGTCAGCATGGTCTTATGAAATGCAGATTGTGCTTGATCTCCCTGAAGACAAAGTAACCTTCTCAGTGGATAAGGGGAAGGCTGTAGATGTTGTTTACCTGGACTTAAGTAAAGAATTCAACACTGTTCTCCATAGCATCCTCCTAGACAAAGTAGCTGCTCAGGCATTAGATGACTACACTCTTTGCTGGGTTAAAAACTGACTGGATGGTCAAGCCCAGACAGTTGTGGTGAGTGGAGTTAAATCCAGCTGGTGACAGGTCACAGGAGTTGTCCTCAGGCCTTGGTGCTAGTGACAATCTTGTTTAATATCTTCATTGATGATCTGGAGAAGGGGATTGACCGCACCCTCAGCAAGTTTGTGAACGACACCAATTTGTGTGGGAGTGTCAATCTGCTGGAAAGCAAGAAGGCTCTGCAGAGGAAACTGTTCGGGCTGAATAGATGGGCAGAGGCCAACCATTTGGGGTTTGACAATCCAAGTGCCAGGTGGTGTTAGTTGACAGCCAGCTGAACATGAGCTGGCAGCATGCACAGGTGGCCAAGAAGGCCAATGGCATCCTGGCCTGTATCTGGAATTGCGTGACCAACAGGAGTAGGGAAGTGATTCTCCCATTGTATTCAGCTCTGGTGAGGCCACACCTCACCTAGAGTGTTGTGTTCGGATTCAGGCCCCTGACTACAAGAAGGATGTTGAGATGCTCCAGCATGTACTGTTGAAGGGGCTGGAACACAAGTCCTAAGAGGACTCCAGCTGAGGGAGCTGGGGCTTTTTAGTCTTGAGAAAAGGAGGCTGAGGGGAGACCTTTTCACTCTCTACAACTACCTGCAAGGTGGTTGCAAAGATGTGGGGGGTGGTCTCTTCTTTCGGATAACAAGTGATAGGACCAGAGGAAATGGTTATAAACTGCATCAGGGGAGATTTAGGTTGGATATCAGGGAAACATTTCTTTATTGAAAGAGTCATTAGGCATTGGAATGTGTTGCCCAATGTGGAGGGATTTATAACAGGTAAACAGACATGTGAGCAATCCAGCCTTTGCTGAGATGGCAAAGTAAGTGGTGTTAGGACCATAAAGAAAGTTTTTGTTTATCAAGAAAGAAGAAAGAAGAATGTGAAGAATGTGGAAGTAGATAATGAAGCACCAATCAGAAAGCAGATCTCGCCGCAATGCTTAAACCTATGAGAAGAGACTATTAGGAGGCGTGCTTCATGTGCTATGACATAGGAACATATAAATATCGGGCTTGAAGTGAAATCAAGTTGGCATCAATTGACCACATTGATCTGAAGTGATGACCCATTATTCCTCTGCAACAGCCAAGGATATAATGGAGTCACCATCCCTGAAGGTATTGATAATGTGTATAGATGATGTGCTGAAGTACATGATCTAGAGGTAGACTAGGCAGGGTAAGTCTGTGTTTGAACTCAATCTTAAATGTCTCCTCCAACCCAAGTGATTCTATCTCATTCAGTAACAGGCTTTCATTTTTTTCTATCCTTCTTTTTGTCTCCAATCTACTAAAAGAAATACTTTCTTCTATTTTTTTATATCCCTAACCATTTTCAAGTCCATTTGGACATTCGCTCTTCTAACTTCATCCCTCGGTGCTTGGACAGTGTTTCTACATTCCTCACAGATTACCTCTCCTTGCTTCCTCTTCTTGCATTTGAATCTTGCCAAGAGCTAATTGTTCATCCATAGAGGCCTCCTGGCATTTTTGCCTGACTTTCTGCCCATTGGGATGAAGTGCTCTTTAACAAGGAGGTGATCCCTGAATATTAACAAGTTTTCCTTGGCTCCTTGGCTCTATTAAGTTCCATCTTAATATAAGGAGTTCCTCCTTATATTAAGATGGAACTTTCTATGTTCCAGTTTGGAACCATTTTCTTTTTTTCTATTACTGTTCATCACTTAGAAGAGCCTGGATTGAGAGGGGAATCTTATAAACACTTGTCTAAACAGTGGATGTCTACAAGATGTGGCCAGGCTGTTCTCACTGGTACCCAGTAACAGGACAAAGGGCAAAGAGCACAATCTGGAAGTTCCATCTCAATGTGAGGAAAAACCTCTTCACTTTGAGGGTAACAGGACACTGTAACAGGTTGCCCAGACAGGTTGTAGAGTCTCCTTCTCTGGAGATATTTAAAGCCCACTGTCCTGGAATCCCACAAACCAGGCCAGGACAGTTAATGAACAAAAAAAGATGAGATTTATTTTACAAGACAAAAGGAAAATAAAGAGTCAAAGGAAGGAGAAAAGTCAAATTAAGTTTTACTCTATCTCAAACTGTTCTGAGGTTTAACAGCCATTAACAATCCACAGGTTCAGGATGTCATCTGGGATGTTAGTACTGCACCTGCCTATGAACCTCCCAATGTTTATGGTTGATAACTCAAAATGTCTAAAATCGCTCATCCATATCAGATGAGGACTCACAAACTGTACAGAAAATGAACAGTATATGGCATCCCAATCCACCATGAGAGCCTCCATCTGCAGACCCTCTGAGGGACACAGATTCATAGTGGCTCTATGGTTGGATTCTATTTATACCAAATTGGAATCTTATCTCTGGTCATATACAGTTATGTAGTTCTCCTATTGGCCAGAGAACTAAATCTTGTTACTTGTCGTCTGAGATGGCTACTGCCACAGGTCCCTTCCAACCTCTCCCATTCTGTGATTCTATGTGTAAACTGTAGGAGAATTTTCTTGTAAAAAGAAAAAATATCAGTCTCAGAAGGTCTCTTTTTACTCAAAATAAAATTGAAGAATTCACAAATATTTAATAAAATATAATTCCAACATAGTGTTTTCTTCCTAATATATTTTACAGAAGCAATACTTGTTATTCTGTACAAAGCATGACAGGTATATTTTCTGTTACAGAGCTTATTCCCCTGATTTCATCACTGACTCTATTTCTACTGTGTACAAATATACATATAAATTAGCACCTGGAGGTAATTATTTGAGACAATTAGAGATAACAAGCTTCCTCTTCTCTTTCACTTCTTTAATTGACAGAGGACTTCACTAGTTCAGGCCTTTATGTACAAGTGAGGCTTTCTTGGAAAAAGGACACTGAGTCCTTTGAAGGAAAAATTTTCAGATGGGTTAGAAAAAAAAATCAGAACCACTTCTCATTATTTGAGTTTAAAGAACACATATATATTTGGAAATTCTGAATAGGGAGGTAAGTCTTAATGCTTTCTTACAGCAAGAGATGAATAAATCAGGAAATCACATACTCATGGTGTAAATTACAGGGCTGAATACTTCAAAATGCAATTCTTCTTGATTATCCCATGTAATTTTCATATATTTTCATCATGTGAATTTCCAGATGTATAGTGAGAGATTACCTGCCAGTGAAGAATTTATAGAATACATATTCCGTCTTTCCATTAACTTTTCTCTCTTAATAATAAAAACTTTTCCTGCCTTGACACTCACTGGCCTGATAGGGACATTCTCTAAGTTAGCTTTGTAAACAGAAAAATACACAGTGTGTTTTGTAAATACAAAAATACCCACTGATGTGTAGTATTAGGAAGACAGGAGCAGTAGACAGGATAGAAGGAGAACTGTGGGGGTTGAATGTAAGGTTGAATGTATATACATACCCAAGGATGTCTTGTGCCATTTTTGCTCTTAACTGAGCTTTAGACAGTCACTGTTATTCTCTATGGGGAATATTTTTTGCTTGGGATCTCCTTTGCATCATGGAACATGTCCAAGACTCATTATCTCCAGGAAAGAGATAATTTTTCCTTTTGCATGGACAAAAAGTATTGAAAAAGCATCCTGCTTCCATTTCCTGAAAGTCTTTTGTTTCATATTGGAGATACACTGACAAAGCTTTCTTCCTACTCTACAGTCAAATTTATCATTGCCTAACTAATGAAAAGACCCCACACGTTCAGGTAGGTGCTGAAAGAATAAAAAGCTAAATAATATGTTACTGTTCTGAATAGATCAGTGTATCTTTTGTACAGTCATCTTTTTCTCTCATGCATACAGAAACATACATATATTAATCAGCTGTAAAATATGTAAATAATTTTGAATGTTTATTTGTTCATTAGTTGCTATCATTTCCATTTAAAGCAGAAAAAACAAACCTCATCTCCATTTTAAATCATTTAAGATACAGATAGCTAATTCAAAATCGATCAAGGATTACTAAAATGTCTCTGAAGAGAAATAGGCATTTGTTTCTAGAGTATAAATATGTGATGTCTTTTGGAAGGAGTTATATCTAAAGACAATCTTGCACTCTAGGATACCAATACTCAAGATCTGCCTTAAGTAGATATCCATTGGTTATGAAAGGAATCTAGAGGAAAACAGTGTATAGACACATGCAGAATCTAAGTTATTGAAGTTAAACCATCGATGAGATATCTAAATATCTAAATCAGAGGTAAGTTCAAAGTGAAAATGGGAAATAATTATCCTAGTTTTTTCAGAGGCAAGTGTTTAATACAAGTTAGATGAATCACTGACTGGAGGAGCCAGTGCTTAAATTTCTTGCTTAAACATAAACTCCTAAAATCTGGAGCTAACGGAGTTATAATTTCAGTAGCAATCTTTTTCAATAAAAGTCCTTGCTATCACTGAAAAATATAGAAATGGATAATTTTCTAATAAGAAATTAAGGTAGTCCAACATTTTCAAAACTGTGTGTTCAATTAGTATTACACCTATGTTTTTAGCTTTTTTTTATCTAGATGCTACCTGAACTTTTGTGGTGCTGTTTTCAGGAATGTGAATGTTGGAAGCCAGAATCTCTATGTTCTTCCATACTGCATCCTACAGGAAAATAATGTGAATTACAGAGGTCTTCTCGAGCTTTTTTGCTTATTTTTGGCATTTTGCAATGTTGTTTTTGAAAGCAAACTAACAAGTCATTGGAAATAGACATTTGTCACGCTTTCTTCTAAGAAATGTTTGTTCTACTTTATAAAAAATTTCCCACAGTTTACTAAGTCTCCTAATTCTTCACAATTACTTGCCTTTTTTTTTTTTTTTTTTTTTTTTTTTCTGCTTTGATGCTTTCAGGGATACCTTTGGGCACCTAATATGGAATGAAGAACCAAACTGCTATGAATGAGTTCATTCTTCTGGGGTTTTCCTATGGGCTGCAGGTCCAGAACTTACTTTACTTGGTCTTTCTGGTCACCTACTTAGTTACAATCACTGAGAATGCAATCATCATCCTTGTGGTGAAAAGGAGCCATCATCTCCAAAAGCCCATGTATTATTTTCTGGGGAACTTGTCCTTTCTGGAGATTTGGTATGTCTCAGTAACATTGCCTAGGCTTTTGTTTGGGTTTTGGTCACAGAGTATGACTATCTCATTCTCCAGCTGCATGACACAGTTATACTTCTTTATCTCCCTTATGTGTACTGAATGTGTCCTCTTGGCTGTAATGGCCTACGACCGCTATTTGGCTGTCTGCCATCCCCTGCGCTACCCAGCCATCATGACTGACAAGTTATGCTTTCAGTTGTCAATTCTTTCATGGGCAGGAGGCTTTTCCATTTCCTTAGTCAAGGTGTCTTTTATTTCACGCCTCACATTTTGTGGTCCACAAGTCATAAACCACTTTTTTTGTGATATCTCTCCAGTCCTGAACCTTTCCTGCACTGACATGTCCCTTGCTGAGACAGTGGACTTTGTATTAGCCTTGGTGATTCTGCTGATACCTCTCTTGGTCATTGTTTTCTCTTACTCATGTATCTTGTCAACTGTCTTGTGTATGCCTTCAGCCCAGGGAAGGAGAAAAGCATTTTCTACTTGTACCTCACATTTCACTGTAGTCATTATCTTTTTCTCGGCCACTCTCTTCATGTATGCCAGGCCCAGGAGGATCCATCCATTCAACCTCAACAAAATTGTGTCTGTCTTTTATGCTGTATTCACTCCAGCACTGAACCCTCTAATCTATTGTTTGAGGAACAAGGAGGTGAAAGAGATATTGAGAAAAATCATAAGCACAAGCTGCTCTGCACACCAGTAAGTTTCTAGACTAAGACAGAGGAATATGGATAGTGGTGAGGAGTTTCTTTCTTGAAATGTAGTTTAGTATGATCACTATATTTTGTTCATTTCTGACTCAGTCATCACTATCTTGCTGCAGTGAAGTCTGGTAAGGAAGAAATAGTCTGATTTTTTTTATGTGGAAATGTATCCTTCCCACATGAGGGTGTTTTGATGACTGAAGTAGCCTGTCTGTAAGTTATTCTCCTACAATATTGATATCAAGTCTTACTAAAACCTTGTCTGGCAGATAATTTCCTTTTGAAAATCCTAAAATGTAGATTTATAATTTCCCAAACCATGTTGTGTATCATTGAAAATCAGTTGGCTAAATCCCTATAGATACAGATAGAAATAAATAGAGCTAAAACACCTGTCAAAAATAGGCTGGCTTCCTTAGTTTGTCACCATCTTATTGTATACAGAAAAATGTTATTCTTGCTATATATATTAGCAATAGATATATATATCTATAATATATATAGACATTCTTATGGTTTGGCATATGGTGGTGTAAAGTAAACCTGACAAAAAACATTGCACACTGAGGAGAGTTCCATGTACCATTTAACCTGAGTAGGCCCAGACATATGCTTTGCAACTTGTACAGATTGACTTTCAGGCATCCTTTGTGCTGTGTGTATCCATTTGTTGTACAATAACTTTGCTGGTTGAATTTAACAGCACAGCCTGTAATCAGTTCCCACGTGTTACCTATGATTAGTCCACTTTTGTGTCTTTGTCTTTACCTAGAAGTGCAGCAAGTACTTCCTATGGGAACATACATCTTTCTCTGTTTCACAGTAGGAATGTTGGATACAGTTGCTCCCTGTAATACCTTGAGTGACCAAAAGTGGGTAAGATGACCTCTTGTCAGAGGTCTGTTTGTTGCTGTGCAACTCACAGTTCCCAGCATCTGAATGGACATAAGATTATCTCTACCATCTTGTTATCATTATAGTGTTAGCTCCAATAAGTGGCATGTGAAGTGATACTTTACAGAGTGTGAGTGCCTTTCTCTGTGGTATTGTAATGAATAAGCACCTTTAGGTGCAAATCAGGTGGGAAAATGATGATAAATAGAAATTGGCAACTCCAGATGTTGAAGCTAACAATTTTTAAAGGAATTTATTTTTCTGCAGTACATAATTTTCTGAATATTTTTACTTCTCCCTCTTACATTGTAATTCATATCAGTGAATGATACAAAGATAACTGTGGTCAAACAGACCCATAACTGATCAAAGATGCAGTCTTTGAAAGTATATCCATACATATTATGTTTTAGGGCAAACAGATCAGATATATTATGCTATCACAATGTGAATGGTGCCATTTGAGATATACTAGTTTATTCTAGTCCTTCATTTGTAGCATCAGAAGAGTATGTCTTCCGCAGATATGGTTCTCTGTCTTCCAGACCTCCGAGACACACTAGAATGTCTCAAATGATACACAAAATACACCTTTAAACACCCAACTGATGTTATGACAGTAAGAATTCACTCCAGATATCTTATATTTTAGTGTCTAAAATGCAAAGTTAGCATACATATGCACTTTTCCTATCAATCTGTATGTAGTGCCATTTGAGGTGCTCCATGGTTTCTTTTCTAGTCTCAAGCTTTACTACAGAAGCTTCTGGGCATGTTAATTCATATCTGTTAACATGTGCAATGGTTTCAAATATTATAGGATATACTAGAGGACACTAGCTGATCTTTACCTATTCAGCTTTATGTCTAAACTGTCATTTGGCATATGATAGGGATCCAAGAAGTGCACTTAGTGAAATACAGAGAAATCCAGTGACCAGCAACCAGCGGTGTTCCTCAGGGCTCAATTCTCTGGTCAGTGCTGTTCAATATATTTGTTAATGATCTAGTGCAGGAGTTGAATGTATCAAAGCAAATTTGCTGATATCAAACTGAGAGGTGCCATTGATTCTTCTGATGGACAAGTGGTCTTGCAGAGGGATCTATATAGATTTGTGTGTTGAGCATTTATTAATGGCATAAAATTTGCCATCTCCAAGTGCTGGATTCTGCATCTGAGATGGAATAATGCTGAGCACAAGTATAAACTGGGAGAAGAAAGAAGACCTAAAGGAAGGAATCTGGACAACATCAGGCTCAATACGAGTCATCAGTGTGCCCTAGCAGCTAAGAAGGCAAACCACATCCTGGTGTGTATCAAACACAACATCACCAGATGGCTAAAAGAGGTGATCATACTGTATTTAATGTTTGTACTTAATGACTATAACTACCCAAAGGTGTATTACATATCATACGATGTCATACTCAGCATAAAAAAGGGACTGGTGACGGAGGAGGGGCTGCTGCTTGGGGACAGACTGGACCCATCTTAATGGTTTGGTGAGTGAATTGCATTGTTATCACCTGCTTTGTATACTCTGTTATAAATAGTGTTGATATTTTCCTCTTCCTTTGCTGTCCTAGTAAACAGTTCTTATCCCAATCCATGAGTTTTATCTTTTACTACTAATTCTCCTCCCCATCCCATCACAGTGGGGCTAAAGCACAATAGCAGGACATCCTGTAAGCTGAACATACCATTATGTGAGAAGTTGTAGTGGTTTGACCCTAGCTCTATCAATCCCATTCTAAGCTGGATAAGGGAGAATATATATATTCAGAGGCTTAGGATTTGAGACAAGGATAGGAAGAGATCATTCAGCAATTGACATCATGGTCAAAAAAGATTCAACACTCTACTTTTCTCGCCCCCTTCCCCAGTAGCACAGGGGGAGACAGGGATGTGGGTTTCAGTCAGTTCCTCATGAGTTGTTTTCCTTCCTAGACAGAGGAGGGGAGCTTTCCTCAGAGTCTTCCCCTGCTCCAGCATGGGGTCCCACTCATGGCAGACAGTCCCCAAACTTCTCCAGTGTGAGTCCTTTCCCATGGGGTTTCAGATCATCACCTGTCACAGCACGGGTGTCTTCCACAGGGTGCAGACATTCAGGACCAGATTGCTCCAGTCTGGTCCCCCAGAGTCACAAGTCCCTGCAGCAAAACTTCTCTGGTGTGGGCCCCTCTCTCCATGGGCTGCAGGTCCATCCAGGAGCTTGCTCCAACATATGTCACAGAATCTTTCACATGTCTCCACCTGCTCCAGTCTGGGTCCCTCTATGGAATGCAGGTGGGATCTCTATTCCCCATCATCTTCTATGGGCTGCAGGGGGAGAGCCTGCTCATTATGGTTTTCTTCATGGGATGCAGGGGAAAGCTCTCCTCAGGCATCTTTCCTCTCCTTTTTCACTGACCTTGGTGTCTGCAAAGTTTCTCACAGCTTCTCACACCCTTTTCTGGCAGAAAATAATGGCCACCTGTGGGTTTATTTCCTCTTGAATATGTTATCACAAATTGGCTCACCTTGGTCAGTGGCGGGTCCATCCTTGACTCATCTGGTGTTTACTCTGTTGGGCCTAGGGGAAGCTTCTACAAGCTTCTTGCAGAAGCCACCCCTGCAGTGCCATCCCACCAGAACATTGCCCCACAAACCCACAACAGAAGTTTAACTCTATGTGTGTCTGCAGCAATTCAATTTTCCAACCTCTCCTATAACCAATGGGTAAATTGTTGCAAAATTATTCATATTTCCAAGATTTTGGAAAAAATCTGTTTTAGATCAGTGTGGTCTGTATACTTTTGTGTCCTTGTACCTCTGTATTGGGTTATGAGGCAAGGTTTATTTTGCAGAATATGTGCAGGAGTGGCTTCTGTGAGAAGCTTTCCAGAAGCTGTCCCCATACTGAAGAGGCCCAATTCCAGTGGGGTCCAAAGACAGACCTGTGGCAAAGACCATGGTGACTTATATCGTTGCCCTGTAGCCCATGGAGGTCTACGGTGAGCAGATAACCACTCTGAAGCCTGTGGAGAAACCCACATCAGAGCAGGTATATGTGCCCTGAAGGAAACTTTGATCATATGGAGAACCCACACTGCAGCATCTTCACTACAGGCTTAAAAGGAATCTCTGCCTGGTGCTCGGATCATCTCCTTCCCTTACTTCCTCACCAAACTTGGCATCTGGTAACTCATTTCCCTCATATAGTGCTAGTCATCTCTCTTAGCTGCTGTTGTGAGGGATTTTTTACCCGTTCTTATACTTGTGTTTTGGTTCATCCCCAGGCAGAAGAACACCAAGCACCACTCACTCACACCTCCCACAGGAGGAGAAACAGAAAACACACCTGCACATTGCAATAAGGACAGTTACTAACAAAGGAGAGCGAGAGGGGAACAACATCAGAACCTGTGTCAGAATACACACAGAGTGATAACACAGCATTTTACTTGACAACTGACCTGACTCATCAGCTGACCAATCAAATGACTGACCTGACACCAACCACACTCAGACTATCCTGGAGTTGAACAGATCTGCCCCTCCTGAACTATCCCCCTTTTAAGGGGGCATGATGTCATGTGGTGTGGAAAACAAATGGGGCCAGCTCAGCTCACCTGTGCTGACTCCTTGGGAAAGTTGACTCTGTCCTAGGTGGAACCAGGATATTATCCACCCCTTTCTCCATACCATCTACATCATGCCCAGATTGTGCATTATCAGTTGATTTGGGTGGTTCATAAAATAACACCTTTTATAAATTATACAGCAACAATTTAATTCATCAACTATCCTCACTCAGAACTAAATCTGCTGGGGTACACACTGGACTTTCCCATATTTTTGCATTTCCAACCAAGTTCACCTGGTTCCCGGAGCAAAAGCAATCCCGTGAATGTTTTTTGCCTTTGCCGGAAGTGGGGATAACACAGATTGGCTTCTCCAATGGGTTTTTTATGTGCACTACAGGGACTTTATCCCCTTTGAAAGTATGTGTGAGTTTTGACTGGGTAGGGCCAGGTTGACTGGTAAACCCCTTTAAGTTAACTGTGGTGTTTTGACTCTGGCAAGAGGCCAGATATCCACCAAAGTCACTCTATCACTCCACTCTTACCTGGACAGGGTAGAAAGTATATATTGAGAGACTCAAGAGTAGGAATAAGGACAGGGAGAGATCATTCCATAATCAGTGTCATGGGCAAAACACAGAATAAAGGAAACTTCTTCAACATGAGTCCTTTCCCACAGAGCTTTGTCTCTTCACCAACCACCCCAGCGTGGGCACAGTCATAAATGTCTCTTTCAGGCCCAGGTCCTCCACAGAGTCACAAGCCTTTCCATCAAACCTGCTCCGGCCCAGACCAATCTCACTCTCTCTCACTCTCTCTCTCTCTCTCTTTCTCCATGGGCTGCAAGAGTTATCAGGGTCTTGCTCCAATGTAGGCTACAGCATCTTCCTTATGCCTCCACCCACACCACGGAGTCTCTCCACTGCCTTCAAGTGGGGTCTCTTCATCTTCTATGGGCTGCTGTGGGACATCTACCACCCCACCATTATATTTTCCATGGGCTGCAGGGAATATTTCTCTCAGTGCCTCCTCCCTCCCTCCATCCCTCCCTGATTTTGGTGTCTGCAAAGTTTCTTACATCTTCTCACTCCCTTCTCTGGTGGCAAAATGTGGCTGCTTGTGTTTTTTTTCCTGCTAAATGTGATTCACAGAGGTGCTATGACTGATGTTGATTGGCTCAGCCTTGAAAGCAACAGAGTATGGCCTTGAAAGCCCAACTGGTATTTATTCTGTTGGACCTCTGTCGCGGTTGTNCAACTTCTTGTATATCGGTTGGAGGGTTATGGCTCCTTCAAGGCCTGTGGCAGACCTCAGAGAAGCTTCTAGCTGCTTCCTACAGAAGCCACCCTCAAAAACCCACATTATCTAACCAGGTGGCTTTTGCTAGATGTATATTCCATTTTTTTAGGGTTCCACCATGCATTGTTCTTAGTGTGTTTTTTATCAGTCTGTGGAACCATTTGATTTTCCTAAAGGCTAGTGCATGATAAGTGATGTGATGTACCCATTCAATGCTATGTTCATGTTCAATGCCAAATTGTCCTTCAGATTGTTCTGAAAACAGGTCCCATTGCCAGACTTAATTCTTTCTGGAGTGCCATGTCACCAGAGGACTTGCTTCTCGAGACTCAGCACAGTTATGTTTCTAGCCAGCTGGTGGTTGCTTCTACCATTGCAAGCACATGCCTCTTGCCTTGGCATGTCAGTGGGATAGTTATGTAACCATCTGGCCAGGCTTCTCCATATTTATATGTTGGGGTATGATTAGCAGCACAAGGCCACG
>VXBZ01005817.1:9533-20134 GCA_013399135.1 Heliornis fulica
AGGAGAGGACAGGGATGGTTGGACTCCATGGCCTCAATGGTCTTCTCCAACCTGGGGACCTGTGGTTCTGTAGGAAAGGCATCCACAGTGTCACCAACTCACAGGATGCCCCCACACCAGGAAGCAGGTAACGCTTGGTGACCCCAAACTCCAGCCAGACAATGACATCATTCTGGCTGCAGATGTGGTCTGACATGGCCAAGGCAGCTAACAGTGACCTCAAGGCAGGGAAACACCTCTCTGAAGGACCACATCTCCTTAGCAAAGGTTTTGCAGCACAGGGCATGTTCTATCAGGGCAAACCTTCAAAGGAGCATCCACCATGTGTTGCCCCAAGGTGGTTTCAGGCTGCTCCCTGCCCCTTCCAGAAGCAGCTCCACAACCTCCCAGCGCAGTCGACCCCGCGCGCGCAGCCTGTGCCAACGTGGAGTTATGAACCTCCTGACGTACACACCACCCAAAAACCCACGGGACCCTTTGTGAACCTCCCCTCCTGTGTGTGCCCCTTTGTCCAGGGGCACAATGCTGCCTTTCTCTCCCCCACAAGAGCCCACTGTGACCAGCAGACCCCACCGCCGGCGAGCAGCGCTCCACAGGAGCACTTTGTTTGCGCTGACCGTGCTGACACTCTTGCAGTTTGCTGAGGAACAAAAAAATCAGTTTTCCCATAAGTTACTGGTTAAGTAAACAGTTATTTAATACTTACCAGGCTAAAATACCTTTGCCTTCCCCACCAGCAGGGTTAAGGAGCTCTCAAAATACAGCCACAGCGCAGAGGACAGAGGTATTTACATTTTCCAGCTTGCAAACAGCCTCTCCCAGCACCCAGTCACTGTAATGGCCTGAGAGAATGATCCAGAACGGGTGTTTGTGGTGCTGCCATTTGTTATTTGAACAGGGAAATCCGACTCTGAATTCAGAGCTGTGAAAACCAAGGGCTGAACACTGTTGTCTCACTTGGCCGGAGTGAGAAGCGCTGGAGGTGAACCATGAGGTGCAGCAGCGATGCTGCCACCTGCCACCTCACTGCCCAGATGTGCAGATGAAGTCCACGGGCACCAGGGTGATGTGTGAGGGGACAACACACCTCCTGTCAGGTCTTTGGAGCACCAAACACCTGAGCCAATGAAACTGATGTTTAAAGATGATTCGGGGATGGAACTCTTTCCTTCTGGGACAGGCTGAGGGAGCTGGGGCTCTGGAGCTTGGAGAAGAGGAGACTGAGGGGTCACCTCATTAATGTCTGTCAATATGTAAAGGGTGAGTGTCAGGAGGATGGAGCCAGGCTCTTCTCAGGGATGGCCAGTGACAGGACAAGGGGAAATGGGTCCAAACTGGAACATAGAAAGTTCCATCTGAATATAAGGAGGAACTTTTTCCCTGTGAGGGGGACAGAGCCCTGGAACAGGCTGCCCCGAGAGGTTGTGGAGTCTCCTTCTCTGGAGATGTTCAAGACCAATCTGGACACATTCCTGTGTGACCTGATTGAGGTGATCCTGCTCAGGCAGGGGTTGGACTGGGGGATCTTTCAAGGTCCCTTCCAACCCCCAAGGGTCTGTGATTCTGTGGTGTTAAACCAAGAGGCAGCACCGACGTGCCAGACCCTGCTCCTTCTCCTCCCCAGGTCTCCAGCAAGCCAGGCCAGCTCCTCTCCCCAGCCCGTGGGGACAGTGAGACGCAGGAGGAATCCCCAGATGACAACCATCCCAAACATTTTCTGCATCACCTGAATTCCAATTTAAACTGTGAGCATTTCCTCTTGTCTTGGAGCAAAACAAGGTGGGTTCTTGAAAAGTAAGGGTCATCTTCACAAGGGCACCTCAATGTGGGTCTTGTAGCACCAACATTATTGCCCAGACCGAGCCACACACAAGCACACACTCACCTTCCCGAGTGGAGTTACTCCATTACATGCCTGTTTAATTAGCAATCTGACTGCTCTGCTGGATGAGAGCCCATTCAGGGAGTGTTGTTCCCTCCAGAGTGCCAGGACTATTTCTGGCTGGCTGGCTGGCTCCTTGCAGATCCCAGGCAGCTCTTTGGCCTCTCCACTTTGGATCTGTTTTAAACTACTATTGTGCTTATTTGAAAAAAACCCAACCCAGCAGACAGGGTCCACTGTTCTTTTCCCAGAAATATTTAGTTGTTCTTACAAGTAAATTCTCCTGTTTAAAATGGCAAGTAACAAAAATGCAGTGGGTTTGCCATGTGGCTTCTTTAAGAACCAGCTAGAAACTTCTTTGAGGTCCAACAGAGTCAATCCCAGCTGGGCTCTCAAGGGCCAATCCCAAACCCTGTTGCTGACAAGGCCGGGTCAATCAGTGCCGGTCACAGGCCTCTGGGAATCACAGTTTAGAGAGAGAAAAACCCAAACAGCCACATTCTGCCCCCAGAGAAGGGAGGGAGAAGATGGGAGAAACTCTGCAGACACCAAGGTCAGGGAAGGGGGAGGAAGAGGTGCTGAGAGAAGATTCCCTGAGGCCTGTGGAGAAGACCATGGTGAAGCGGGTGTCCCCCACAGCCCATGGAGGATGAAGAGACCCCACTTGTAGCCCATGGAGAAGCTTTTTGATGTGACATCAGTACAACATCAGAGGGCATGGGCAGCTCTGGACTGATGCTCAGTTTGGGTGCTGAGTGAGTCACCACCGCGCGGCCTCGCAGCACCACCGTGACGTGGGCGGCAGCAGGTGTGACACCGCTCACCCGCACCGCGCCGGCTCCCACCGCCCCTGATGGATACAGGCAGATTCACCAGGACACCAAGGGGCCTTTGGGAACTCAAAACAGCAGTTCCAGGAAACAGAGAGGGGATAAGCAGCCAACTCATCACAAACCCAACGCTGATTACTGGCAGTAAATGACGAGGGCTTTGTGCACCCACCCACACAATCACACCATTAAAATGACTTCACTGCTCCGAGGAAGCATCAGGAAGATATATGACCCCTGCAGACCTTTCAGGGCAGGAACTCTTCTCATGGCCAACCTCAATCTCCCCTGGGGCAGTTTGGGATCATTTCCTCTGTCCTGTCACTTGCTACCGAAGAAGAGACCGACCCCACCTCTCTGCACCCTCCTTGCAGGGACTTGGAGAGAGCCAGAAGGTCTCCCCTCAGCCTCCTCTTCTCCAGCCTCAACAGCCCCAGAGCTCCCTCAGCCTCCTCGTAGGGCCTATTCTCCAGACCCTTCACCATCCTCGTTGCCCTTCTCTGGACACACTCCAGCATCTCAACGTCCTTCCTGGAGTGAGGGGCCCAGACCTGCCCCCAGCACTCGAGGTGCAGCCTCACCAGAGCTGAAGACAATGGGACAATCCCTTCCCTCCTCCTGCTGGTCACACCACAACACAAACCAGCCTCCACCAGCACACTCTGAGCCCAGGCACAGGAAGCCTGGGCACAAAATCACTTTCAGATGAAGCCATTTTCACAACCAGCTCTCAGCAAGACTCAGATCAGCTGCGGTTTGCAGCTCAGCCAGACCTTGAGAACCAAATCCTCTCCTCATTTACATCCGAGCAAAGCTCCAAGCCTAACGAAACGTTTTATATTCACCCCGATGCAAATGAGAGCAGAATTTGGTCTGAAATATCCTGTTTTCCCCACTGGCTCACTACAGGGCAAGCAGAAGGCAGTTCCAGCTTCTTTTGAAGTTCTGCTGCAGCAAGGAGATAAGAGTGGCAGAGATCTAGTTTGATGGGTCTCATCTGTCCCGGCTCTGCACCGTGGTGCAGAGATACAAGAGTGGGGAGCATGAGATCAGCAGCATAACTGCCTGAGGGGAAGTTCTGGAAGGAGAAGAGAGGTGATGGAGCCCCTGGAAGATGGTGAAGGAGCAACACCTCGGTCAGGAAGGTGAGGAAGCACATGGACTGTCCCCACCAGCGGCGTTTCGCCTGCTGCCAGTTCCTGGTTTGTCAGTAACCCCTCGCACCGTCCTCCTGGCTCATTACTACTAGAAGAGAGCAGTAATGAGCCAGGAGAGCTCAGGGCTGGAATAACACCACTGTACTTTGCATGCTTACAGTGCTTTTCCTACTTAAAGCCCTCTCTGCTGTTACCCAGCAATCTCACCTGCCTTTGCTTCCATGAATCCTTCGTGTCCCAGAGCAAAGACCCAGGTACCAGCAGCCTGCTCAAGGCTACGGATGAGTAAAGCAAAGAACTGAACCACAATTCCCAGTTGGGTGCCTGCAGTAAAGGACCACAGAGCTTTATTCCCCTTCAGCTGGAAGCAGGATGTCACATTTCCATATCCCAACCATCCTTTCCGCTGGTGGAACCCTGAAGCTGGGCTTTCTCCATGGTTACATGGTACCTCCCAACTCAGCTCCGCATCACAAGCCTCACCAGCTACCCTTCCATCCCCACTGCACACACACCCCTCTCACAGCAGGGACAGGTCTGGTCTTGCACAGCTGAGGTGTCTGCAGCAGGCCCAGGCTGGAGATTACCTCAAACCTCCTGCTCCAGCTCCACTTAACAATGAGCACCTCAGGAGTACAGCTACGACACGCAAATACTGCGGGTGGATGTAAATCAGAGATCAGCATCTCCCCACCAGAACTGACTCCCCAGACACAAAATGTGAAAGAATTAACAGCTGCTGATGCTCTGCACTGACCCCCTTCCAGAAACAGCAGCATTGAGGGAAAACATGCCACGAGTTTACACACAGACCAGCTGGGACTCAGCAAGTCTGAGAATCCTTGAGCTGGAGAGCCTAGAGACATCTTCCCTTGGATAACAAACCCAGGCTTACACCTAAGGCTCAAAAGAAACGAGAACAGCAGCTTTCTAGGACTCAACTCCTCCCCCCTCCACGTGCTTCTGAGCCTCCACACAACCAGCTGCAATCCCAGTAACTGCTGTACACAAGGTACCTCTGCACATACACACCTCCAGAAACCCACTGTAACGTCAGCGGCCACTCCACCACGAGACCTGGATTTGTACCTTCCTCACAAACTAAAGTCCTACTGATAGCAAAGCTTTGTGTCCTGAGGGCTTGTCTACATGGCTCTAAACACAGGAGGCCTAACACACCATTCCTGGTTGTTTCTGAGACAGAAGAACTGGAGGAGAACTGGAAGATCTCTCAAGATCTCCATGAGTTGTCCACCTGAGGGACGCAGCTTGGCTGACCAGGAGGTGAAGGGAGCAGTTCCCAGCCTGGATACATCCTGTTGGGACTGTGGCTCTTTGACATGAACATGAACAAAACAACAGCACTGAAACCACTGTCTGCTCCTGTGCAGCTCACAGTGGCTGCAGGAAAAGCCTTACTCCAGGAAATGTGAAGCTCCAGCCAGGAGCAAGAGGCCTATTGACACCCCCCCAAATTCCAGTAAAGCAGAATGTACCTCTTTGAAGTTATCAAACGCAGACAAAATGATTTCATGTCCCCCTCTGACGAGGCAAACAGCTGCTAAGAGCTCCAAGACAAGGGCCTTTGTCCTGTGAAGGAAAGAAAAGGTGACAGTCAGCACCCACCACACCCCAAACCACTGTCATCCCACCTGTGAAAGGGATGTGGAGACACTGGGAGATGTAGTTTGCACCCCGTGTGTTTTCAGTCCCTCCAAACCAGGAAGCCTGCAAGATGCACAATGCTGAGCACACCTGATCTGGGGCACTTTGGCTCCCCCAGGATCATGCAGTTGCCCCCCGCCCCCCCAGGTTTAATGCTTCTCAAAACATGCAAAGACTTAAATCCCACATCACACCCGTGGGAATTCCAGCAAACAGGAGGCAGCTGCCTGACACCCGGTCCAGGCAGAGCACCCAGTCAGCCTTCAACTGCTGGTACTCCAGGAGAGCCCCCCCACCCAAACCCAGAGAGGAGCAGCTGCACACACACCAGGACCACCACACTTCAGCCACCAGTCTTCACCACCACACAGCCCATTTCCTCGGAGCCCAGGTAATGAATGTGCCCCTAATTCAAATCTGTATTTTCCTGATACAAATCTGAATTACTTCTATGACAGTTTGTGTTATTTGCAGCCAAAAAAAAACCCAAAAAAGGGACAAAAGGAGATGTGGTTCTCTGTGGTAAATACAGGATGCCTTGGGGTGTCTTTCCCTTCTTGAAGCAGAAACCTGGGCAGCTGCTGGCAGCGGTGCCCACACAGGCACGTTAACGAGAGAAGACAAGGGATTACTGAAAGAAAAGCATGCAGCAGACTCAGGTAACTCTCAGAGGAATGATCCCAACACTCTCATACAGGGTTCACACAAGGCAGAAGCACCAACTGGACTTTACAGCCAGACCAGCTCTGAGCATGTAGTAAAATCATGCAGGCACGTAGGAAATTAGTCTCATGCTAAAGCACTGACTCAAACCACATGTTACAGGAGAAGAAATACCTTTTGGCTTTCAAAGTGTCAAGGTTATCTTTGGAAACCAGATAAAATGTTCATTTTCCTAGGAAATTTTAAATGTGTCATTTTCAATTCTCACTCATCAATGTTGTTTTCCTACCATGAGAAGAAAATCCGAGCTCTGACTGTGGAGCTGCTACTACAGATGTTCAGTACTATCCCCTCCAGGGCAGGCTCTGAGCCTGTGTGCAGGGAGAGGGGAGGATGATCCCTGTGACAGGAGAGCCCTGAGGGATGCCCAGGTCTCCCACAATGGATGGGAGAAGCTGGGGTGGGCACAAGACAGCTACATCTGCGTCGGTGACATCCACATGGGCACAACCAGAGGGGACAGTCCCCAGAGTCATCCTTGACCTGGCCAGTCCTCTCCTGTGGCACTTAACCCCGCAGCACACACGGTCTGGGGATGGAACCAGCAAAACAGCATCTCCAGGAGCTGCCAGTTGCCTTTCCACACATCTCAGCCAACCCTGAGAGCTCAAACCTGCAGCTTCTTCTGGAATCATGATGGGGCTGAACCAAGAGAAATCAGGTTCTGAACCACACTGACTGGAAGTGTCCTCTAGGATTGTTTTAGCCACATTCAGCCACTGCCTTCAGAGGTGAAAACCTGGGCTTTCAACACCGGATTTCCAGGCTTAGGGTGGCCAAACTGGTGAAAGAATAAGCTTCCCACATCCTTCACCAGGGAAGGGGAAAGGGAAAGAAGGGAAAGAAGGGAAAGAAGGGAAAGAAGGGAAAGAAGGGAAAGAAGGGAAAGAAGGGAAAGAAGGGAAAGAAGGGAAAGGGGCAGAGTGGGGCTCTTCAGACATGCAAGAGGTCTGCAGCTCCTGGTTTCACTGGAAGCAGCTGCCGGGGTGACAAGGGGGTGCGGGGAGCGGAGGGGACCCGGCCTCACAGCCAGCACTGCCACTGCCCACTCACTACACTGTCACTGCAGCTGAAGAGCAACCCAGAATGAGAACTAAACCTGCAAGAAATCCAAACCTAAGGAGCCTCCAGACAACACACTGTAAAGACTTTCTTCCTCTCCAGGAAAATCCCAGGCTAAGCTGCTCGTTAGCAGCTGGGTCATCCACCACGACGGAGCTGGAGCACTCTGAGCTGCAGAGCAAACTGCTGCTGAAACCAACGGCACTAGATGGCAACTGCTCCTCTACTTCCACCACTGAACCTGATTGCTGCTGTAGGTTTGTGCATAAACACCCCCCAAAATGCCCTTCCCAAGGACTCTTTACTTACCCACTTGTCAAACCCTCTAAAAGCAAGGGCTGCCTACCTGGGGTTCTTGTTGTTCAAACTCAGTGCAATTTCGTTAACGGCGTGTGGATGCGACATGACCATATTGAAGCCATACTGAGAAGAGAAGGGGAAAGCATTGCTTCAGTTCTGAGACTGAAATTAATATCTGGACTCCTGACATTCTCTGATTCTGTGTTAGGGTTTTAGCCAAAGGTCCCTGGTCTCAGAAGCCACCTGAGCTTCACTCATCGGCTTCACTCTACTCGATTCCTGACATGTCACACGAGTGAAAGCTTGGACCTCCCCTCAGCATACAGCTCTTCCTAAAGTGTTTATACTAAATCCTGAGACAAATTCTAACTTCAGTTGTGTAGCTGCACATCCAACCCAAACCTGAGCCCATCACTGCAAAGAGGAGCTGGTCCAACATGTGCAACCTCTTCTCTACGCGTGACTTTGTGCTACACCACCGCGTGGGTGCACAAGGGCTGGGTTATGTTACTTCACAGCTACGCTGCCTGAGTAAGAATTTAAACCTCCACATTGGCTTCACCTTAACAATCCACCCCCCAACAGCAACAGTGTGGCCCAAGAGAACAAAAGGGGAAATACCTGGTAATTCATTATGGCCCGTAAACACATGATGCAGACGTGAACGTCATCTTTTTTACTCACTAATCTGGAATTTTTCAGCGTTCTTCGGCTTGGCAAGGTGTTATACCTGCAAAGAAGAACAGCTCTGGTCAGTTGAGAGAGCAGCTTCACCCAGCAGGAATCACAGGGATGGAAATCTCAGTCATGAAGAACATACACACAACACAGACAGAACTAGAGGAAACAGCCTCAAGTTGCACCAGGGAAAATTTAGGTTGGATCTTAGGAAGAACTTCTGTCCTGAGAGAGTCCTCAAGCATTGGAACAGGCTGCCCAGGGAGGGGGTTGAGTCCCCATCCCTGGAGGGGTTTAAATGATGGGTAGGACATGGTCTAGTGGTGACTTGGTGGTGGTAGGTTAATGGTTGGACTGGATGATCTCAAGGGTCTCTTCCAACCTCAACAATTCCATGATTCTATGAACACACACGCAACTAGCACAGAAAAAAGGGGCTGGGCTGTTCACACTGGCAGTGACCCATCCAGAGCCAGGTACCTCCATCTCTCCTGGCCTGGGATGGGGAAAGGACCATCCACCCACGAGCAGGCGTATCCCACAGTTCCTCCCAACGTTACGGCCTTTCAACGCAACCGAGCGCTTGTGGGCGTCAGCAAACGTATCAACTCCCCCCTGAGTTGCATTTAAGAATGGTGCCTCTGCAGCTGAGCTTCCTGAAAGCCCTCCAAATTATATGAGGAAAATACAGCCCTTAGGAACTTGCCTCAGACAGAGGCATTAATTAATTTAATTGCAACCCCTAACTGGTAAATCAACCTTGAATTCAATTAAGTAAGTGCACGGAATAAATGCAAAGGGGAATCTTTAAATCTGACGTTTCTGTGGTGTAGTAAAAGGAGATGATGCTCCAGCTCTTCCTGAGCTACTGCTTGTCTGCTGTAAGAAAAGGCTTCCTGAGCTGGGCACAGGGCACTGGAGCCAAGGAGACGGGATCCCAGATGCCACCCATGGATGCTCCTGGCGCTGGAGAATAAGGGACAAGAGGATTCTGGTTGGTCAAGAAATTCTTCTGACAGTGATGCATTGCCTGCTGCAGCAGGGCCATGGTGTCTGTGGTGCTGCCTGGAGCCCCAGGACCAGCACATGGTGCAGGACAAGCCCCATCCATACCCTGAGAGCCACCAGCTCTGCTGGAACATGAGGGTTCTCTGCAAAGCTGGTGGCACTGCGGGTGACACCGACAGCAAAGGTGAGGGATGGGCTCAAGGATGGAAAAACATCCTCTATCCTCAACCAAACTGCAAAGAAGAGCCAGGGAAGATGTCAAATAGTCACAGTGTGGCAGCATCCTCAGCTCCCAGCAGAGCCCCGGACCAGGAGTCAGAGGTATCAGCAATGGGAGGGTGACAGATCACTGGAACAGGCTGCCCAGAGAGGTTGTGGAGTCTCCTTCTCCACAGACATTCCAGACTAATCTGGGCAGGTTTCTGTGCAATCTGATCGAGGTGATCCTGCTCTGGCAGGAGGTTGGACTGGATGATCTTTCAAGGTCCCTTCCAGCTCCTGACACTGTGTGGCTGTGTGACCCAGCAGTAAGCCCACACTGAGGCAGGGTGGGAAGGTGAGCAGGAGAGCGGGAGAGCTTCTGGGGACACCAGAGCCAGGCTTTCCCACCTGAAAACCATCCCAACACCCCAAGAAGTGAGGAGTGCCATGGAGGCAGTCCACGAGGAACAATCTGTCATTACTTCTCATTAATGTGGGACCTCTGTGGTGTCACACACAATTACCAGGTGACAGGATCAAAGCAAACCCGGTGATTTTCAAGGCACTGCTCCACACAGCGCTCTGGAGAGCGGGAGCTCCTCAGCACAGAGCCCAGAGCCTGGCAGGGGCTCTGAGAGCACTTACACCAACCCACACAGGACAAAAAATCCAATAAGAACAATTAAACACGAGGTGCCATCCTTAGAGCAACATGCTTAAATCCACAGGCTGCTGGAGGCAGGAGGACCTGCCAGGAGAAGCACCACCGGGAATCTGCCTGGCTCATGGTGAGGAGGTGCTCAAGGCACCCCCACTGCCAGCACCTCTCCTGGGCAGCCCAGAGCCGGTGTGAGGTACAGCTTCAGCACTGCCACCCTGCACTGGCCTCCTCTTTCCTTCCTTGGCATCTGCAAGGGCAACTCACCCTGTTTAGTGCCAGTGTTACCGTGTTTGAAAAGAGAGGCGTAGCTTTGTTAATCCATGACTAACTTCAGGAGGAGTAGTAGTGATGATGATGATGATGATGATGATGATGATGATGATGATGATGATGATAACATCAACAACAACAATAGAATCATAGAATGATCAGAG
>VXBZ01005828.1:0-15117 GCA_013399135.1 Heliornis fulica
TTCTATGATTCTATGATAATTATTGAAGTATTTCTCCTGGGGAAGAATAAAAGTGCTAAATACAGTGTCTCCAGCAATACCTATTTTTGGTTTTTGCTGAATAAAGAATTCTTCTGATATAGAGTCTCAGACATCCTCCTGAGCTATAATACTGTGTGGTTCTTATTTTCTCTAATACTAGCTAATAGCTTGGGGTTTTTCCTCTTTAGAACATGAGGTTTTTATTTTATTTTATTTTAAAACTGATCTGTGAGGATATGACTCCACAGGCATTGGACATCTGGCAAGGAAGGAGGTAATACATTGACAAGGGTGATGTAGGAATGGCATTGCAGTATCTAACCTATGGACAGTACCTTCTCATAGGGTAGTAAGAGCCTCATACAGAGACCCATCAGCATCATATTCAGGTTCAATTACATTCCAACCTTGTTCTGATCACACAGGTGGTTTTTTTTGCCAGCGAGAGGCCTCCGAGAGCTTAGCTCTAGCATGAGGAAACATGGGCTTACGTGGAATTTAGGATATGTGAATATGGTCCCTGGGAGTTCAGACCCACAAAAGCTAGTCTGCAGATTGGGATGCAGACCTGCAAGCCAATTGGAAATGAGAAGTAGGGGTTATGCCTTCATCTTGCTCCTTTTCAGGAACAAATCCAAAACAAGATTTGAACACCTCTGTTGTGTGTGAAGTCCTTCTTTAGGCCCCTTAGTCCAAAGCTGAGGTCTAGATATCATTATTTATGTGTCCAACGGCAGAAGCATAAGCTCCCTGAGGGGCTCTGTTGCACAAGTATTAGTTACTTGGATAAGTTGGGGACAGACAGATAAATTGAGAATTACAACTTTTGTTGTAGGCACCAAGTGTTCACAGAGGAAAGATTAAATCTATCAAATATATAAAATACATTACAATATAAAGCCCCTGTTACTTATGAGGGGCTTTTTACTGTAAAATTCACTTTTTCATGGATTTCTAGTTTCCACAAATGAATCTGCTAAATAGCCAGAGACAAGGTAAATTTTTAAATGCACAAATGTTCTAATACACCTTTGCTAAAGGAAGCCTTTGGCCACCACTTCAGAAAGCAGCAGGCCTGTTTCTCATCCAGTCTGCATTGAAGTGTGTGCCACACTGATGATCTACACAGGACTGCAAGAACCTGTCACACTAAGAGCTGGTCCCCCGTTCAGCTTAATCTCATGGAATTTTACTAGCAGTAACCAACACAGCGACTCTCGGCCCTTGGTGATGTCAGGCCTCTGGAGCTGGTAGGAAAGGTTTTAGCAATAGCTCTTCAGCAAAACTCAAAAGCTGTGCATGATTCGTAGCCAAAACTTCATTGCTTTGGTATTACAGCGAGTTCAAGACTGACATCATTATGCAATGCCTGAAAGGTCTTGCAGAAAGCCTGCGAGGTCTGAGCAGTGGAAGCAGAAGAGCTGTTCCAGAGAAGACAAGCCAAAACCAATGGGGACAAGGTGACCTGAAAAGGTTTGTCCTTTCAATTGTTATGATAGCATATTGCTTGAGCAACCTTAATTGCCTCCTAATGAGGTTTTAGTTTGATGGAGAAGCAGAAGTGAACATGTTTGTTGAAGACATTTTTAAAGAGATACTGAAAGAACAGGCTAAATCAAATTCCTATCCAGGTTAATAACAACAGAACAGAAATAATGAAGTTAAAGCAGCAGCAGAGAAAAAGTAGCCTAAATGGAGAATTCTTTATCTGTAGAGTTACACGGAGATGGATTTTGTCATAGCAATGTGTGGAAACATTTTCATCAAAACTATAGAGGCTTAGATTAGATACTTCTCCAGTGAAGATGGTTCCCAGGATAACAGATTCAAGCTATGGGGCAGACTAAACACACTCCTCATTTCAGCTAGGTCTCAATCCATTCTTCTTCATGTACACCATCCTCCTGTCCTTGAATGACTCAAGAAAAGCTACTAAAATTCCTTGGGCTATTTTATGACCCAGCTTTTACACTTTTGTTTCCATGACCATCACTTCTCAAGTCCTGTGGGACCACAAACTGTCTCTCTTGGCTGCAGAAATTTAATAAGAACCAAATTTTGGTCTTGGTTACATCTATTCAACCCCAGTCTAACAAATAGCACTGTGTGAGTGCAATGGTAATTAGAAAACAGAGATAAGGTTAAGAGTGATGTGAATCTTTCAGTCTCTCACATTTTTAGGGCTCAGGTTCTCCTTTATGGCTACAGACCAATCAACATTATGTTACCAATGAGAAGGCAGTAACCTTCACTGGGATGCTGGGGCGCAGGCTTGGAACTCTCTTGGCTGCTGGGCAGAATATAGTGGCTTGGCAGCCACTATACCTGTGTGAGGGTGTGGTGTGGAAGGGGAAGGAGGAACCCTCCCTGATCCAAGGATGGCTCTGCTGATGGCTAAGACAGCATAACAGTGGGCAGCGACAGAAATCTTCTATAGCACACCCTAACATCTGGGCCATACAATCTTCTGGTTCAGCCGATGCCTTTTATCATGTGAGAGTACTAAAAACAGATCCAAAGCCTCCATGTATAATTGAGACTGTAGCTGCTGTTTCTTTTCTTATTATTCAAGAAAACCTTTATAGCTCCCTTTAGATTTTGCTGCTCATGAATTATAAGTCAGGTCTTCAAAGTAGAGGAATGCAGCTTCCTGGTGCAGGGAGCTGTCACACCTCCTGTAGGAAGGTAGATGGTTTGACTGCTCCAAGCTGTATAATTGCAACAGCCACATAAAGAATTCACTTCTCTTTCATTTCTAGGGCACGCAAGCAGAAGAGATGGACAAGCTGCTTTTACACTGTCCCTCAAAACCATATTTACAGGCTGTCCTTTCTAGCTAATTGCATTTCCATTGGATGAACAGAGCAAGGGTAGGAGCAGCACAGACATTGCCTTGTTCACTTTCTTTCCTGCAGAGCACCTCACATGTTGCCTCTAGAAAGTCCAAGCTCTTGAAGACATTACGTGGATCTACCACCACTTTCTCCAGGCCACTTGGAAGGACTGACTAAGTGGAAAGAGTGTGACCTTGTTCTCTTGGAGTGGGATGGTACTGGGGATATTTTGAGAGTAGAGAGCCACAGCTTTTCTATGAGGAGAGAACATCCCACCAGAACCTCCCAGCATGTCCCTTCTGCAGCTGGCAGGCAGCTGTGTGGTGGGACCACCCGTACATCTGCCATCACTGGTGGGAGAGGATGCAGCTTCCTGAACACTGCCAGTGTGTGCCCCTGCCCAGAGGCAGATGAACCAGTAGCTCTAGGGAGCAAATGAGTTCATGTTCAGGGAGACCGGAAGAAGGGTGTTATAGGACCACAACAGGTTGAAAAGTTCTCTTCCTGGGCTTCTCAGTTTTGACTGCTTTCATCTCCAGGGGCAGAGTGCCCTGTCTATGTTTTCACAGCCTATAATAACAGATGGTTTTTAATGAGTGCGCAGACAGACAGCCTATTGTCTGGGTTTGTGCCTCAGAACTGCGTTGTGGGAAGGGCTATTGGCACTTGCTTTTGTTTACCCTGTTTCTAAGGATGTGTGGTCCTTACAAGGATGAGGGCCTTTCTGTCTTTCAGGTGTTTTTGTGGTCTGGGCCAGGACATGGCCTGTTTGTATGATGTTTGCGTTTCTCGGAATAACCCAACTCATGCCACCGCCCGAGAAGGACCTCTGAGCACGTTTAATCTGTGCAGACTCTGAGGGTATCCAAATGGCCCCAAGAAACAAGGGTGGCCTGTCTGAAAATATTTTGTGATTGTGAGCACTGTGCGTAGGCTGAGCCTAGTTAGAAAGCCTGGCCTTTGTGTACATATTTTCTCTTCTTTTAGTGTCCCCGTGGGGCAGAGCGTCCCTGGAAGGCTATCAAGAGTGGACTGGCTTTCAGAGCTTACTCTTTGCCAGCAGCTCCTCTGTTTGAGGCCAATAAAATTTGTTTGCACTTCACAACAATAGAGTATTTTTGAGCTTTGCAGTGTGTCTCCTAGGGACTAACTGCTGTTTGGGAAGGCCCTCAGGTCTATCCCTCCCCTTTATCCCATGCAGGACGGAGACACCACCCATTCATGCCCTGGAAGATGGTGACCGCTATAAACTCTGGAGTGGGTTTACAGACTAGATGATGAGGAGCTGCTCGCAAGTGCAGACAGACATAAGGGGGTCAAAGAGAATAAATGCTGGGAAAATGGAACTTGGCTCTGAGGTCAAACAACTCAGGGCAAAGTGTCTTCTTTGATGAGGCATTGAGATGTGGTAGGAGTGTGGGGCAGCTAGCTGTTCTTCCCTCAGGGCCATGGGCATACCATTTGCTGTAATCCCCTCTTGCTCACCCCTTTTCCCACCCAGCCTCTGGTGTCCATGCCAAGGGGCCAAAGGAGGAAGGCTGATCACTTAAGGGAGAGGAAGGGCACCAGGGGAACTTCTGAGGGGATGTGAAGGGCATCTCAGAGTACAGCTACTTGTTCCATCTACCCTGCTGAATGATGCTTGGGAAACTGTTTTGTTGAGTGGTGGGATGACATGTCATCCTGCAGCATGAGTCTTTCTATTGTACTCCCCTCCTTGCAAGAGATTTTAAATTGCTTAGGACAGCAAAGGGCATTTTGCCAGTCTAGTGCAACACTGAGAGGGGTCAGATGCTAAGCATTGCAAAAGCTTTTCCTCATCCTCTCTGTGGTCATCAGGGAAGCTTTTGGATACTTGTCTCTTTCCAGCCTTATGACATAACTGTGGATGCTAAAAAAAAAATAAATAAACCAGGATAGGCTGGAAAGTAGGTCATGGGGTTGTGCATAGGACTGATAGCGTACAGCAAATGCAAAGGGACAGAGCCTTCCTAAAGGGTGACCTAATGAGCTGCGAGGCAGATGTTTTGCCTGGGACAACCCAAATTCCATGCAGCAGGGTCTTGCTGGTGACAGTCTAAGGCACTCTATGAATTTGTTTGAAAAGCTCCTTCATTGAGATGTGACACCCTTGCTAGCCCAGCAATCTGTGGAGTGGCTGGGCAGACCCCATGACAAGAGGGAGGCATTTGTGGGATTTCTAACCTGATAGTTTGCTGACTGTAGCTGTCCTCTCACCCACAGCATTTTCAAAAGCTCACATAGATGCCTTTTGTTGTGCTGAAATGTCAGTTCTAAAACCCTTATAAAATAAAATACTGTTCCTGGGAAGAATAATTATTACAGGTCTTAAGATACTAAAAAGCTTTTTAATGACTCAGATATACATTGCTTAAATTATTTTGTAATGCTCAAAGAATGACAGCATCTCTATTTCAAAAAGGGTTAGAGAGGGCTATATTTAATACAGTTGTCTAAAATACTATTACAGTCTATTTTACTAGTAGGCAATAAAACAATAAATACTGTGAATAGTTATATCTTCCTCAAGCTGAGCAGCTGGATCTTTTTTAAAATCTGAAGAGCTTGGTTTTCCCAGTTCTTGTAAGGGACAATTAAACTTAATGATCTACACTTCAAAAAAGGACCTGTGATTTTGAGAATTTTAATTGAATAGTTTCCCTACTTGAAATATATCAGAAGTATTTTATTGTTCAAACTCACAGGGTTTGGTGGTTCTTGAAAAGCAGAATGGAAACATCTCAAGGAGTCAAAGCCAGCTTTTCCCATATAAAAGACTGACATAGCATATAAGGATAAGGTTATTCACAGAATCATTAGGTTGGAAAAGACCTTTGAGATCATCAAGTCCAACCATCCCTGTCCTCTCCTAAATCAAACTCTACTACCCTAGTACTATTCTTACAGATGCATTTACCTTTTGTATTGAATATATATAACTAACTGCAGAAGGTGCTCAACTGAGTTTTCAAGAGAAGAATATACATTTTGAAGAAGAATTGAGTATCTTAGCTAGAGAGGAAGTAAAATCAGTTTTTGATTATGCTTCCTAATTTGTACAACAACATGAGGTGACATTTCCATACCTTTTCACTTCCTTACTAGATAATTTGAACAGTCAGTTTGGTAAAAATTAGAAGCTTTAACAAAGTTTTCTGAAACATTTGTAATCTGATTTATATTTTTAAGATTTAAAATCACTGACAACATAGAAAACCTGAAGGGGGTAAAGGACAAAGAAAGAGTAGAAACCATCTTACAACTCCTGGTTTTGATTGCACAGACACATTCCTTTCAGGAAGCAGTTCATATACTAACTTAGTTTTGGAAATGATTATTTGTTTGAAAGCGATACAGAACAGCTTTGGCTGCTTGTCACTGATAAATCAACTTTTCTGGATGTTGACTGAGTCCTTTGGAGCTTTGAAATGCGTTTGCTTAGCTGAACAAGATAATGAAAAGCAACCAGCCTGGCCATTAATTATATCATTAGTCATATTTAAGTCAGGATTTACCAGACCACAGTGTTCTTGCTCCTGTTGCATGCAGGGGCTCCACATTCTGGCATCGCAGTCGGTTAAGGGTTCTGATGAAGCAAGCATGCAGAATGCAGTTTTCCACAGGGGACAAAACTGCAGCCTTGCTGCTTATGTCAGGCCGTCACAACGAAAGCTGCGTAAAGCACAGCAAGATAAGATCAATTAGTAGTTGAGGCCTGCACACAAAATATTTTATGCTAGACATTTAGCGCAATGCTCTCTGTATAAATACCGTGGTTTGTTCCATTCTTTAATACAGCTAAACAATGGGTGTTCCGCAACGACGCTGTTCTATGCATCCTGGTAAGTACAGGCAGCGTTTGCTCTTGACATCTACAGATCGAATTACAGGCAAGCCACAGAGAATGATGTTTCTGCTGGGGGAACCCTTAGTCCCCCACTGGGCTTCTGTGAAAGAGGTGGCCAAAAGCCAGCTGACTTTGCTCCCCAACTGCAAGCAGCCAGGCTGCATTATGCTGCTGGCAGCACTCCGCATCCCTGAGGAGGTTTTTCTGAGCAGAGTCCAAGTGCAGCCACCACCCAGGGCTGCACGGTCTGGTCCGCAGCTGGGGGAAGCTCATGCTGCAACTCATGGCCAGGGTGGTGGCCCAGAGAAGATCCAGCCAGGCCAGCTGGAACTTTGCCTCTTCCAGCCACCAACGCTGCTCCTGCAGGACATGTGGATGTGGATGACACCACACCCATGCCTCTCTGCGCTCCACTGTCCCCATGGGCTGGAGGAGCAGCTAACACAGGTGCTGCCTACAGCAGCATAGGGTACTCACAGTTACACTGTGCGAGTGGCACCAGCCTGCTTCAGGTGCAAGAGCCCAGGTGCTTGCTTCCCTCTTCGCCCCTGCCTGAGAGCATTTGGACCAATGAAAGAGTGCATCTCCATCTCGCAGCCATCCACAGAGAGGGGACTAAGTTATGCTGCAAAAATTTGCTTCCCAAAGGTAGAACTGTGCTCTCACCGTGGATTGTATTATTCATCTGGGAAAACTGGCAAACCAGTGATACAGTACGGAGAGGAAATTTATAAATAAAACCTTTATTGCATACAAACGAGGAAGACACTGTAGTAAGATACAAGGCCATGATGTAAATGATGTGGTGGTGGTGGTGGAGGTGCCTTTACCAATTTCTATTACTGTTTACAATTTCCATTTCCATACCACAACATTTGCAGCCATGCTTAATATTGCTTGTCAAAGTTGCAGCTGATGTCTGTTTGTGGTCTATGCCAATACTCATCTCCTGCAAGACATAGGGAATTTTTAACTACCACACTGGAGAAGTGGTATTTCTTTAAAGGCTGGTGGAACATCTCAAATTCTAGTCATGAGCTTGGCAAAGCTGTCCAATAAAAGATTCATGACTGACCAGGGATGACTTTTGGTTTGTTTTGGGGTTTTTTTTCCCCCTTTCTTAACAAAGTATCCAACCTGGCTGCAGCTCTATTAAAAATCCATTCTAATGACTGTTTAGGTAGAGTTCAGTGCCAACTTTCATTTTAGCTTTAACTTAGCACTTCTCATTAATTTCTTACATTCTTCTGGGACTGAGGATTTCCATATTTGGTTTTACTCTTGGATTATGCCAGAAAAGTTTGAACAAAATTGTTTCAGCTAAATGAATGTGAAAAAAAATCTTCCAATGTTGCTATCGAAATCTTCTGCATCTGTTTAAGTCAAAAATTGCAAGCCAGAAATCTTTATGTTGGCTTACAATATAGCCTCTTCAAGAAAACACTCTTGAGTTGAAGAAAATTGGTTAAGTAGTTTTAAATCAACTTGTCATTTTTCTGCATACTATGTAGCCCTCTCACATTTTTCTCCCCCTCTCCCTTTTTCTTAATTTAGTTTTAAACCCTTGTTTAAAATGGGTTTGCCAGGGATTCATTTACTAAGAATATCTTTAATGACATCTCAGTTATGGATACATTTGTCAAGAACCCCAGCTGTTAAGGCCAATTGTCTTGGAAAAGCTGGAGTGGATGCTATTGCTGCAGTATATGAGGGATGAAAATGTTTAGTATGTACAGTCAGCTCTTTTTCCCAGCTCATACCAATTCAAACATCAGACCTGATGCCCTTACTTAAATCAGTACAATGACAATTTTGTGTGTGTATATCTCGAACTGTTTCTTGCCACTTTTCTCTAAAATGGAGAAATAACATATAAAAAATAGGCTAAGTTGACAAAATACCCACTTAAAAGTCAAAGAATCACAGAATCACAGAATCACAGAATGACAGGAGTTGGAAGGGACCTCAAAAGATCATTTGTCCAACCTCCCTGGCTGAGCAGGATCATCTAGATTAAATCACACAGGAACATGTACGAATTTATCTTGAATGCCTCCAGAGGAGACTCCACAACCTCTCTGGGCAGCTTGTTCCACTGATAAGTCACTCTCATGGTGAAAAAGTTCCTCTTTATATCCACATGGAACTTTCTATGTTCCAACTTGGACCCACTGCCCCTTGTCCTATCACTGGCCAACACCAAGAAGAACCTGGGTCCATCCTCCTGACACTTTCCCCTAACATATTCATAAACACTAATGAGGTCACCCCTCAGTCTCCTCTTCTCCAAGCTGAAGAGACCCAGCTCCCTCAGCCTGTCCTCATAAGGAAGATGTTCCACTCCCTTCATCATCTTGGTGGCCCCGCGCTGGACTCTCTCGAGGAATTCTATGCCCTTCTGGAACTGAGGGGCCCAGAATTGGACACAATATTCCAGGTGCAGTCTCACCAGGGCAGAGTAGAGGGGGAGAATGACTTCTCTTGATCTACTAGCTACCCCCCTTTTAATATACTCCAGGATGCCATTGGGAAGTCAGAAAATCACAGAGGCTGAGGTTGCTGCAATGGTGCTAAAACTTCACACCCCCTTTATATTCTTATAAAGCTTACAACCCTCTGACAAAGCCCATGTTTAGGAAAGAATAAGCCTTTATACTCAAGTACATAAATCCAAGAAAAATTAAGACTTAAGGTAACTCATTCTCTGGTCCAATAAGTATCTAATAATTTGGAGTCCAATAGGATGGCCTCAGCTAAAGAGAGATCAAACTCGTCCTGTCTTACTTCTCTCCTACAAGAGTGAATACACTGAGGGACACACAACTTTTCTGTGAGGTGGATATTCAAACCTCTTCATGCAGGCATGTAGGTTTGCCAGCAGTTCTCAAGAGCACTCTTAACTCTCAGCTATTGTAAAAAATAAGTGTAAAAAAACCACATGTAGAAAGTCCCCCATATCCTTCCTTTCCTCTCTTAGCTGTATTTCCCACTGGCTAAACAGGCAGCTGGGAGCAAGGCATTGGAAATGTCTTTCCCAGATAGCTAACTTTCTCCAGACATTATACAGGGAACCTAAACATCAAATCCATGTGTGAAATCAAGGAGTTATGTTATTCTTCCTTATATAGGGAGAGTTACAGTGCAGAGAGATTGAAAACAAAATTTCTAAATGTTCCGCTACTCTACTCTGCCCTGGTGAGACTGCACCTGGAATATTGTGTCCAGTTCTGGGCCCCTCAGTTCCAGAAGGACATAGAACTCCTTGAGAGAGTCCAGCTCAGGGCCACCAAGATGATGAAGGGAGTGGAACACCTTCCTTATGAGGAAAGGCTGAGAGAGCTGTGTCTCTTTAGCTTGCAGAAGAGGAGACTGAGGGGTGACCTCATTAACATTTATAAATATTTAAAGGTGAGAGTCAGGAGGATGGATCCAGGCTCTTCTCAGTGATGAACAGTGATAGGACAAGGGGAAATGGGCCCAAGCTGGAGCATAGGAGGTTCAATGTGAATATAGGGAAAAACTTTTTCACTGTGAGGGTGATAGAGCACTGGCACAGGCTTCCCAGGGAGGTTGTGGAATCTCCTTCTCTGGAGACATTCAAGACCAATCTGGGCATATTCCTGTGTGGTTTAATCTAGGTGGTCCTGCTCGGGCAGGGGGGTTGGACTGGATAATCTTTTGAGGTCCCTTCCAACTCTTAACCATCTGTGTGATTCTCTGTGTGTTTGATTCTGCAGTCCTCATTCTTGCGTAGTAAACCTTAAATACCAAAGGCAGACTCTTCCAGTTTGGTTAGGCTAGACTGGTAATTATTCAAACAATCTGAAAATAAAACAAAAACAAAACCAAAACACTTTTAAAATATTGGACTATAAATGCTTGTATGGCAAACCAGTGGCAAAGCACATTTCCCTGGAACTCCATGCAGTTCAGCGCTCTGACCACGACAGCCCTTTCTCTTCTTCGGTTTACTTTGCTATCTGAATTATAGGGATGTAAGATGTAAGAGACATCAACCTCATTCTGTTGTGTTTTGAGGTGCGCTGCATTACTCTTTTATTTGCTGATCTACTGCATAAATAACCATGTCTCAGGCAGTTACAGGTGTATGAGGGGTAGCTACTGCTGAGATCCATGTGATGATGAGTCAGGCATGCTACAAAAAAATCCTCATGCTTAGGGTGATGTTATCAAAGTTTCCATGAAGACCATGTTTGTTAAAAAATGCCAAGTTAAGTTTTCACGTGTAACTTTCTTTTCTGACAGCTTCTCAGCTTTGGCTTTGTACTTTATTTGCATTTCCTTGTTTTAAGAGGAAACTGGGCTGTAACAGATATCTGAAAGTCACATTCTTGCATGTTGTTTCAGTGAATAAAGAAGAACTTTTGATACTTCAAAAAGAAAGAGTGAAAAAATGTTTATTCTGAAGTGTTTAGACTGATGGGAGTCTGAGATCAGGGAACCTTAGTCTCCACCTTGATCAGACTATGGTGATGGAAATCTGCCACACTCCCTGTTGGGCTATTAATGAGATGACATACACAGAAGCAGGTGGCTGAACTTCCCTTGAAGTAAGAGCAGTTAAATTCATAGAAGAGTGTTTAAAACATATACACCAGGAGAAAATGCCATATGTCCTGGGTAGGCATTATATGTAATGACTGACATTGTGAGGGGGCACCTAACACAACATTCCCTGAAACCCACAACCTATTCAAATGGGGTCAGTACAGTGAAGTAAACAATATTGTCACTGCTGTTGTTTGTAGAATCTACGTATGTGTACATGTACGTAGTGTGTGTGTGTGTGTGTGTGTGTGTGTGTGTGTGTGTGTGTGTGTGTGTGTATGTCAGTTGCTACATTTTGCAGATGGTCTTTGTACCTTTGGTTACCACAGCCACTTCATTCAAGTGGTTTAATGCTAAAGGACTGGAATGCTCTTATTGGTAAACCATTCCCTCCTCATGAAACCAGAATGGCAATACTTCAGTGCTGGTTTGTTTTCTGTACAGGCTATAGATTTTAATGGGAATCTTTTTTTTCTGCTGTGAGTGTATAACACGTAGCTCAATAGAGTCCACCCTTTAGACTGAAGACTTAACATGTAACGGAATGTTACATTATTATTATTTTATAAAATAAATTTTAAAACTAATTGATTTATTTCCAAAATATGTTTCAGACTTTACTGATAACCACATTAAGAATAATATGTGACTCTCTTAGTGCATGTGTATTTTTATTTAGTTGGATGTTTATACATGTGTATCTCATGAGGTAAATTCTGGACAACTGTTATTGTACCCTCCCTTTCCTGTACACCACCTTAACTTTTACTGAAACACAAGGCAAAGTTTTCCCTCGTCTCTCAAGACCTTTCTGAAATCACTACATTGAATTAGAATTCTAAAGCAAAGATATATTTGTAGGGAAGGAATCTTGAGCTGTACTTTTGACCACCACTGGCGTTAAGGTAGAATAAAGACAGATTGTCCCTCCACAAGAAAGATTTTTTTTCCACAATTTTGCTGTTTTGTAATTTGTTAGGCTATTGAATTAATATTGCAATTAGAAATCCTTTCCTAAAACTTAAGCAATATTCTCTTTGTTACAGACTATAGCAATTATTAATCTGTCCCGCCTCCAGCTGACACAGAGAACAATCTCTGTTCCTTAGAAACTTTCATATGTTGAAAACCAACCAAAACTCCTAGCCTTCCAAACTGCCAAACCTGCAGTACACAAACTCATTTATTTTTTTTGGTAAAGCCTGTGTGTGGCTTTCCTGTGCAATTTCCATATCACCTAAGATTGCTCTTAAAGTGAAACTTTCTTAAAAGATTCTTAAAATGACCCTATTGAGCCCTTCCCTTTTCACTTGGAAGAGGACTGATGCTTGACTGATACTGCTTGTGAACCACCTGGAACCCAGGCTCCTTTCCTGTTGCCTGGTCAGTCCCCATTTTCTCTTTCTGAATTGGATTTCTTCTCTTTCCTGAAGCTTACCTCTTCTCTTTGCTGAACTTCTGCTTGATTTTTGGATCATGTCTCCTGTTTATTACCATGTGAAGTCCAATTGTATTCAGAGTTCCCTTTAATGCGCACTTCCAATCCTCCCGGTATGGCAACAAACCGTTGACAGACGCACCTTGAGGGTTTTTTTTTTTTTTGAGCTGGTTTTGCTCAGCATATATTTTCCTAGTTTTTATTTCCTTGTCTGTGCTTATGTGGTTGCACAGGACAGTGTAAAAAATATTTGTGAAGTCAAGATCAATCACAACTCCAGGTTCACATTGAACTACTAGGCTGAATGTACCATAACAATTGAAAATAAAAATGACTTGACATGTTTTATTCTTGTGGAGCCGATCTTGACTATTTCTTACTATGTTATCCACCCTAGAAATGTATTTTCTTTAGTGTATTTTCAGCTATCTTAGCTGTCTGCTTTGTCTATAATTTCCCTAGTCCTTGCTTCATAGCATTGTGGTTCCACCACAAACCCATGCCTCTTTGTCCTTCTGCCAGTCCTTCCATTTTCCTTCTTTTCACTCCCCAAACACTTCTCACTCCTCTTTTTCCCCAGCTCTTTTGTGAAACCATACCTAAAATCAGTACTGTGTTTGCCTTTCTCCAATTTTCCAGACTATTCCATTTCTTTTTGTCATCAAAATCTCTCACTAATGGCTCAGAAATTGTGTATCTGATTTCCTAATGCTGTGTGAAATCCTTTGACTACTACTTTTTTTTTAATTTATTTTTAAATTATCAACTTATTCTTTCTTTGTCTCGGCATGTTGTAGATAGATCAAGTTTTCCAAGTTTAACACTCCGATAGCAACACGTGCTGGATGTCTCAGCGGTTACATTGGCCATAACAATTTTAGGGAAATTCCCTCCCATAACTCTCCCATGCTGCTAGCAATAGACTGTAAATACAGCCAAACCACAAGCATTTTTACCACTTTAGCTGATTTATGCAACACGATGGTGAAAATGTCATCAGGCAATCCCCACACTACCATTCCTGTCTATGTTAGAGGAAAAGTTTGGGAAGTTTTTCAACTTGTGATTTGTGGGTAAGTGCCTCTGGTAAATTTGGCACAGTGTGCTACAAATGATAGTGAATACAGTCAATTTAACAAACCAGTGAGGCCATTTTCTTTAAATGCCATATGAAAATAAATATGAAAAATCTCTAATAGATGTGCTTTTTCTTCTATTTATTGCACAATACACACTTGCATCTCACCGGGCTGCTGGCTCATGGGGACTCATGAAAAACAGAATGGGGACCTTATTTCTCTATACAACTACCTGAAAGTTGGGTGTAGCAATGTGGATCAGTCTCTTCTCCCAAGTAACAAGCAATAGGACAATAAGAAATGGCCTCAAGTTACACCAGGGGAGGTTTAGATTGGATATTAGGAAAAATATTTTCACCAAAAGGGATATCGAGCATTAGAGCAGGCCGTCCTGCAATGTGGTTGAGTCACCATCCCTGGAAGTATTTCAAAGGTGTGTAGATGTGGCACTTAGGGACATAGTTTACTAGTGGACTTAGCATTTTTAGCTTGGCAGTTGGACTCAATGATCTTAGAGGTCTTTTCCAACCAAAACTATGCCATGATTCTATGACTCACAGCATTTCAGATGATGGGTCTGAATAAATTTCCCAGTAGTTCCATTCTCTTGTTTTTTTCTACAGTAAACCAGCTGAAATTTTCTTCTGATATCTTCTTCTTCTACATTTTCTTCTGATATCTGCAGTTTTAAAACACCACTTGGACAGAGAAAACTTACTGATACTCCTAGGGATCACACAACTGGAAGGTTCAGGGTGGTCAGGCACTTTCTTAAGAGAAAAGAAAATCCTAAAAGAATCTTCACTACAGTACTTTGCCAATATTTAATAAAGGCAAGGGTATACTTTGGTAAAGAAGGAACAGACCGTAAGAAAAAACATGTATCTACATGCAAATATAAATACATGCCTAAGGTAGGCACTTCCCTTTCACCTTCCCTCCTTCCCAAAAAGCCACACTGCTCCCAGAGTAGAAAATCGCTGGCAGTGCACAAAGCAGCCTCCCGAAAGAGTGAAACGTGTTGTAGCTTCAGTACATGAAAATAGCCTCAAAGCGTCACTAGAGAGCTACCGATAATCCGGTTCCAGCCACGCTTCAAGGTTTCGGGGCTTCGTGATCTTTTCACTCAAGAGCCACTTCTAATTGAATCCTTTTGATGGCTTAAAACGTCCATCACTAAGTATGGCGATGCAAATGCCCTGGTAATTTTACATGGACGGCAAGTCTCTCGGAATCACGGTTCAGATTTTATGACGGGAAGGAGCACAAACTGTGAAAAACAACTTGCAAATGCCATAGATCTTAAAA
>VXBZ01005828.1:26959-39494 GCA_013399135.1 Heliornis fulica
TGGCGTGCGGCAGAGGGCACCGGCGGCAGAAGGGAGGGAGCGTCGGAGGGCTCACCTTGCTGCGCGACGGCAACGCGACCAAGGGGGCACGGACAGCTGCGGAGCTTCCCTCTTCGCGATCCTCCTCCGCTTGCCGAGGGCACTCCAGGCGTAGGGTTTTCTCTCCTTTTTATCTGGATATTGAGCAGATCGTGATTTTGTTGTTCTCTGTGGGTTTTTAGTTGGGCTGGTTTTGGTTTGTTTTTGTTTTTTTTTTTTTTTTTATGCTGGTTGATACAACAGATCACCCGAGAGAGAAGATGTGCTGGGAGACCATGTCTGGACTTCACAATCAGTATGGAGAGTCACCTGCCCACCTCGCAGGGGTACATGTCGTCTCACCTGCACGGGAGCACGCAGGTTTACTTCCCACCGTAGCTGCATCTGAATCTCAGAGTAACGTCACTGAAAGATTTTGCTGTGGGAGTTTTGACTGTGTGTGCTTTGCGTTATGCGTTTGATATGCTTTTCCACCATTTCAATGTTTTACAACTTTAAAGGAAAAAAAAAAAAAAAGGGAATAAAAGAGAAAGCCTTGACTGGTGTTACTCTAGGTGCTGAGTTCCACAAGTTCTTCTGCAGAGTCTCTGGACAAGTAGGAAATCTGGAATATATGTGCACTCCCTCTGCCCATCCCAGTGGGCTACAACCTGGACAACTATCTCTGCTTTCTGACCAAAACCTTCAGCTGTGAGGTGCAAATACAAGATTTAACCCCTTGACTGACTTTTTGAGCCCACCAGCTACCAGGCTGCTCCTTGTCACACCACACCTTTAAGCTCCAAGCAAACAGATACCCTGGAAGGGAGATTCCTCATTCTTACGCTTGCCCTTTACTCAAGTTCCTGATCTTTTCATCTCCTTCCAAGGGGAGAAAAAACAAAAGAAAAGAAGAAAAAAAACCCAAGAAAAAAAAAACAACAACAAAAACCCCAAACACCAAAACCCAAATCCTAAACAGTCCCTGATTGGTGTTATGCAGTGGGACTAATCAGACATGAATGTGAAAACACCAGTTTTCAGCGGTGCCTTCCACTCAAAGAGATGTTGCAGCATTTCTTTAGCAGGAGCAAGGATGTACTACTACTAGTGTAGAGGTGCTTGTGTAGGGGCTGTTAGAGACTTAGTGTCTGAAAATCTTGGTACCATTGTCGGTTATTTGCATCAGGGCTTTTACCACCACAGCTGTGTCAGCAAAAAATCTTATTACACACCACTCTGCTACACCACCAACTCCACTCCCCCCGTTCCAACATGATTTGGGTGATGGTATTTTTAAGATAACAGTTGTTAGTGAGAGACAACTGAGGAACCAAAAAACAACCAGAAAGAAGCATGTCTTAGGAGCTGTTCTCAGGGCCATGGCAGGACTGGCCTCCCCTACCTTCTCTAGAAGGCTGAGGGCCCCAACACAGCCAGGCCCCTGATTTCTAAGTAGGGGTTGCCCTCCCCCCTCCCCACACACAGATGAAGTCCTAAAAACATGTCCTAACCTGCCATGTGTAGATGGGACACAAATGTATTTTAACACGTTTGCTGGCAAATGTACTAAAATGCAACACACCCTGTCAACACCGAGAATTTGAAAACACGTTAATTAAAAGTTTTCACTGACACTTTTTTTTTTTAATACACCTTTATCCTAGTCCAGACAAGTCTTTAAAGAAAGTGAATGTAAGAGTGGTTTTGGGAGCTGGAAAACAGTGTTTATAGAAATCCTGAAACAGCCTGTGCTTTCTGGTGTTCCCCGTTGTGCCTCTCCCCTGGGCTATCTCAGCTCTCAAGAGGTGCTGGGAAACCTCCTTGTGTCCTGGGGGCACTGAGACCTTTTCTCTGTGCAGGAAGGGCAGCAAGCAAAACAAAAAAAAAAAGTGATAATCAGAAGTTTACAACCAAGAGATAATGTTCCTTGTATGCCAATCTACCCCAAAATGCTTTCTTCTCTTGCCTTTGTCATTACGGAGAAGCAGTGTAATTTACACATAGGAAAGAAAACATCTTGCTTTCCCAGGAGCTGTCAGGCTAGGACAGTGAGGGGATGCCGTTCTTGTTTTAATCTGTATATACTCTCTGATAATGAGAGAACAGGACAAGATGATCTGAATAATGTTGAAAGTTTCAAGTTATAAAACTAAATTCTGATTTGCAGAGCAGTTGCAACTTTTCCTTTTTCTGAGAAATGAGTGTTTCAGTGCTGAGATTTCTGACACATCACTTCCTTCAAGCTTTACTCCATTTTGGTGCAATGCTATCGAAAGCTTTTAACCTTTATGTCACTCGCAACCATTACAAGCTCTTTACCAATATTTGCTAAGCTTTTATTAACTGAATACATTCAACAACGTTTGTTAAATAGGATCCGGACTGTTTCAATGTCTGGTGTGCTGGGAAATTGAAAATTTAATAGAGCTTGTATTTTTAACAGTATGATACAGTTTGTATTTCTCATATCTTAAAAAAAAATTAAAAATCTGTCAATCAACTGGACAATCAGCCTCCAGTAATGAGGATGGTTACTTCTAGGGAAAAAAAAAAACAAACCCCAAAAAAACCCCTAAACAACCCCTCCCCCAAACTAAAATCAAGAATAAGAAAACCCAACAACAAACCCAACCCCAAACAAACAAAAAATTCCTTAGATCATACAAAAGCAAAAACACTCCAGTAAAACTCAGGCCCCTCCCTTAAGAGCAATCACAGCAAGAAACATCAACTAACAGAGAAGGTGTAAATAAACAACTAAACGATGGGTCCCTGCTATATGCTAGTTTTTCTTTAAGGAACTGCATTTCAGCAGCAAAGAGAGGGCATTGGGACTCCATGGCATTATAAGCAGTTTGTGGACAATAAATAAATAAATAAATACTGCAGATGGTAGCTCTGCAGCAGGGATTTGTAAACAGTTTACATCCATCCATTCTAAGGCTAAGTGGTTCCCCAACAGTTTTACCTGGTCTAAGTCAGTGCTTGCCCTTAGCACTCCTGCACTCTGTCCCTACAGCTCCACTCCGTCCATTGTGTGTGCCCTGTCTCTCCTCTGACCTCCCAATTAGCCATTTTAGAAAGTTAAACCAGCAGAAAACTGTTCTCTCGATCTCAACCCAACCCCTCCCCCCGCCCCCACTCTCTGTTTCAGGTAGGGGGAAGGGTAGTTTCCTGCTAGTTTAGCTTCTGTAACTCTTGGTGTGACCAGACAAGTAGCAGTGATGACAAGCAGGTGATAACCTGATTTGGCATGAAGTTAAACGTCCCTGTGACGTTTGCCTCAGCAGCACCACTGTCTCACACGATCCACCTTCTCTGCAGCTTCTGCTCACTTCCATTTCCATGCTCCCTCTTCAGTTGTGCAGCGAGGGCTGGTCTGAGTAAAAAATCGTGATAACCAGGTATTTGTTAGAATGGCATTGACAGGTGATGCCTTATCGAGCGGTTCTGAAAGACCACGTGCACTTAAATAAGGAGTGTTTCGTGACACACACCTACAACAGTTTTCATGAACAAGCCAGCCTGGCTTTTATGAATTTCAGCTAGATTTGGTGGGGGTGGGTTTTAAATAAGAGTGTAGCCATGCCCAGTTATGCTGGGAAATGTCATAAGGTATGAAATGAAACTGATGGCCCCAGCTAAACAAAAAGCCATCTAAAATAGAAAATAGGAAGCATTTGTGCTTGACTCAGGGACTTGGATTCCTGATTTTTAGTCATTGTGAATTGAAACTGATTTAAGGCTAATTCAAGGAAGGGATTTGGTTTGTGGAATTAGCAGCTCTCCATAGGGCTCCAGCTCCCAGGAAAAAGCCAAGTGCCAGAGTCTGTAATTTGCCCAGCTGGCAGGTGGAGGCCGGTCTCCCAATGCTGGGTTTGTGATTCTCACTGCCTGAACACATTACAGCCGCAAGGTGCAGAAGGCTGAGCCAGTACAAGTTGTTGTTGTTGTTGTTGTTGTTGTTGTTGTTGTTGTTGTTGTTGTTGTTGTTATTATATTGCACTTGGCTCAGGAAGACTGTTTTGTGTCAGGTAGCTGAAATCAACACTGTGCACTGCATCCCAGTCAACCTGGCAGAAATGCGTGTGACCTGTGCTGCCTGGTCTCCTAATAGGGCACAAATTTGCTGTCGGTGGTCGTGTAATCCCCAGCTACACAGAAATATACCTGAAATAGGAAATGTGAAGCATTGGCACCTATCTCAGAGACTCAGATTCCTTAGACTTGGTTGTAGAGAAGTACATCCTTTCACTTGGGAGCCAACACTCTGACCTCTTTCCTGCCGTGAGGTGCTTGAGCCCCTTTGAAAGCTTAAGAGGCAGTCCCCTTTCATCCAGCAGATCAATGGTGGGGCTCAGGAAACGTAGCTTTAATTCCCACCTAAAAAAATTTGAATCCCTCATTTACCTCCCCCTGCTTTTCCCATGAAGTTCTAGGGTGAGGGAAGCCGAGCACAAATGTTTCCATTTTCTCTCCCTGAAGCTGCTGAGCGAATGAATTAAGAGTAGCTCTTTGGCACGGAGAATTACACAGCAATTGCTCCAAAAGAGGAGCAGATTCTGCACTTGGATTGTTTGGCGTGTTTGCCAGGAGTGGGAGAAAGCTTGCCCCAGGACCTTGCTTTGCTGAAAATGTTGCTGTTTTCTAGTTTCTAGCTCTTGGAGCAGGCGAGGGCTGGCACCCAGAGTCCAGTGTTAGCAGCCTGACCCAGTGACACAGTGCCGATCCCTTCAGCCCTCGAATAATCATTTCTTTGCAACAAGGAGCAAACTGGGTGGAGAGAGCCAGTACACCCCAACACCGTTGTACTCCCAGGGAGGCAGGTCAGCTGCTTACATTAGGGGTAAGAGGACAGCATGCCATGGCCCCTTCCCTACCACATAACAGGACCTCCTTTACACGCAGTGCCTGTGTAAGCATAAGTTGCTCTGAGCATCACACACACAGAGGCTGCCACTGTGTCTCTCCAGGGAAGGACATTGGGCAGATGCTTCTGAAGTGCTTTGGAGACAGAATGACGGAGCTGGGACACAGTCCATTGGTTGGGCACCTCTGCTGGCACCTCTAGCCTCCTCTCTCTCCTGGTATTTTCAAAAGCAGTGACAGATCACACCTTCAAGCTGGCATTCGTGGATCCAGTCAGAGTCCAGTTCAGCAATGGTGTTAAATTCTATTTGGGTTTGGATGACCAAAACACAAATATGTCCTTCTGTAGATTTAGCTGCATTTTTAACCTCAGAACAGACAGACAGGTTCACTGAGGCTTTGTATTAGATACATCAGACTTTCCATCTTTTTTTTTTTAAATTCTCATTGTCATATTGAAAGTATATCTGGTATATCTGCCCTGTAGACCAGGATGCTGGGTCGGGGCACCAGCTGTTACTACATCTTGTTGCAGATACTGGAAGCAGACATGAAGATAAGCACAAATGAACTGACTCAACATCTTGTTGAAGAAATGTTTTCTGCCTTCAACTGTCTGTGTCTTTTTTGCCAAATGTATCTTGTACCCAAACTGCTATCTAGCCACTATTAAGGAAAGGCAGTAGAAAGGCTTTACAGATGAACAAGAAGCTCCTGATTAAACTCAGGCATAAAAAGAAAGCATGTAAGAGGCAGAAGCAGGAACAATATAGACACAGTATGCAGAGTTTGGGTTACAAAAGCCAAAGCACTCCTGGAGTTGAGTTTGGTGAGGGATGAGAAGGGCTTCTACATGTACATCATCAGTGAGAGGAAGACAAGGGAAAATGTGGACCTGCTGCTGAATGGGGCAGGGGCCCTGGTGACCAAGGATACAGAGAGGCCAGGATACTGAATGCCTTTTTTCACCTCAGTCTTTGCTGGTAAGACCAGCATTCAGAACACTAGGCCTCCAAGTCCAAAAGCGAAGTCTGGAGCAAGGAAGACTCACTGTTGGTGGAGGAGGACTCTGTTGAAAGCAACATTTAAACAAACTCAATACCCATGGGATCTGAAGCAATGTACCCACAAGAGTTGAAGTAACTGTTTGATGTCACTGCAAGGATACTGTGCTAGTCTGAAAACTTGTGGTGATCAGAGCAGATTCACGAGGACTAGAAGAAGCAAATATCACTCCTGTCATCAAGAAGGGCAAGAAGAAGAAGGATCTGGTGGGTCAGATGGGCTGATCAGTATCCTCTTGGTTGCCAGAGAGTGGCTCTGGAGTCTCCATCCATGGAGATCTTCATAAGTCACCTGGATGCAGTCCTTGGCAACCAGCTCTAGGTCACCCTGCTTGAGCGGGGGATTTGGATCAAACAATCTTCGAAGGGCCCTTCCCACCACAGACACACTCTGATTCTGTGTGATTTGGTGTGTGATACAGTTTTTAGTGCTGCCTCAGCTGTGCCTATACTCTCTTCAGGTTCAAGATGCTGCATTTCTGTGGTTTTGTGCCTTAGTTATGCTTTATAGATATTAATACACCCTCTTATGTTCCTTGGAAGAATAAATATGCCAAAGATTGTGAGGTGCTTTTAGTGAATGGGGCATACGAATGCACTCTGTACACATTATGTCTTTTTTCCCTTGTACAGTACAAATTATATTAAAGTGTGAGAAAACAATATCTGTAATAATGTTCTTGAAGCAAGGTCCTAGGAAGCTGAGAAAATCATAGGTTTAATGTGAACCCCTGCTTTCATAAGTTCCTATGCTTTCTATGATACTATGTTGGAGTCTATACAGAGCAGATGAATTTGTGTCATAGTAATTTTTGTTTATTCCCTTTAAATTATACTTTCTCACATTTTAGTAAGGTCTCCCATTTCCCCCCATGCAGCTATAAAAGGCTGGCTTCAGTCTGTTTAGGCTGAAGCCATGCACGTGGTCTTTTATTGACAAAAGCAGATGGCAATTTCGCCTACAATCCGTTTCCTTCTCACTGGTTGGCACATGAAACACAGTGAGCATACTGGAGGACATGCCATCGTACCACACCAGCCTCAGAGTCCTCCCTTCACAGGGGAACATCCAGGACCTCACTGCCTGTAAGGTTTCTGAGTTACTGGAAGCTGTTTCAGAGCTATTTTGATAATCTTCAGCTGTATCCTTTATTTCTTCCTTCTTAGTATGTAAATGTCCTTTTTATAGCATCTATCCTTACAGAATTTATAGTTCTCTTTTCTTAAAGCTTCTCATTCCCACTTCCTCATTTCTATTTAGGTCAGTCCCTGTTCATCTCCTGGGCATGACATGCTGCGCAGAAATGCATGCATGCAAACGGTGACATTTTGTGTCTTCCTCAAATCATCTCATGGTGCTGGCCTCTGTCACCCGTTTCTGAATCTTCAAAGTGGCAATTATGTCCTTTTTGCTACTCTGCCTGTCATGCTTACAAGGAGCAATGCCAAACATACTACTATCTTCCTTCGTATGCTTCCTTAAAACCCTGTTTTGCTCTTACACCTACCGGTGCAGAGCAATGACTGATTGACTCCACTGATTTCCACCTTCTTTTTTTTTTTTCCTTGTTTTTTACAGTAGGTTTTTGGAGTCTGAAATCTCTGTGGGAGATTTTGGGCCTATCTTTGTGGGCTGACATTGCCTTATCGGTTAGCACAAGGACAGAAAAAGTGCAAATTTAAGCCTCTGAGGTGCTTTAATCTTTGCAGAATCTGAGCAGTTCCCTTTCTGCATCTTACTCAGCGTTACTAGGGAGGATGTGCTGCTCGCTCCGTGTGTGGGCATAAAGCCTGTAAAGAGCTTTGGAGCAACAACTGGTTTGACACAGCACATGCAAGGAACAATTTATCTTTCATTCTTAGACACCCATACATCATGGCGCTTTCATTTCTTTTTCTTTACCTCTGTCAGGATTTTTAGATTGCTTTTCATATGGCTATGTTCAGCACTATTTCTTTCAGAACCATTTCCATTTAAATTTTTCATTCATGTACAAAGAAGAGTTTCTGAAACGGACTAATAAAGCATCTGACTCATTTAAATGCTTATAAGCCTAATATTGCATTCACATTACTAAAAATACCAAAATTTTTTCCTTTAAATATGAATTTTATGAAACATTTATAATCATGGACCTTTTTGTATTCTTAAGCATCACAAAGTGTGTACATACATTAGTATGAGGTGCTGTCATTGATGGTCTGGAAGACTCTGAGCAGCAAGCATGAAGCACCTCTACACTTGTAAGGCAGGAAAAATTCAGTCTAAAGAGGATGGGAAAGCTACAGTATTCTGTATGTGTAATTGGATTTTCAGTGCCCAAATAAACCAGGTAGCATTGTGCTTTTAGAGATCCTCTTCTAGACTCTCCACATTTGCAGCAAAATGAAATGCAGTTCTTCTACAGGCTGTTGTGGTGAAATCAAGAAACTCACGTTCAGACAGATTCAGAATGGAGCTGTGCCTGGCCTACATGGGAAAATTGAGAGCGTTCAGCCTGCAAAGTTGTTTAGTTATGAAAAACACAATTTGAGCCTTCAGTTATACTTGTACTAAAAATGTTTCACAGAGTAAACACCTATTATTGTGCTATCAAACCTTTTGAGCAAGGGGTCAGCGTGTTTCTTGGAAGATTTGGGTAAGGACAATTTCCTTTTTCTTTATGAGCTCATCATTCCCCAGACAGAGCAGAGACCAGTCCTTGAAAGACTTTAAGATCCTACCACTGATGCCTCACATCTCATTTATAACCTTTTTATAGAGGGGAGAGCACAGGGTGACTCCTGCCATCCTTCCCTCAGGATGCAGGGCTCCATTGTCAGTACAAACGTCTTTTCTCCTACTCCCCCTCAGGCCTCTTATTGAGACCTACAGGTCCACAAGTGACTCTACACATGCAGAAACTTTGCCCTGGCTTGCTGCTTGCTTGAGAAAAAGAGAGGAGCATGGCTCATGGAACCACAGAATCACAGAATGTTAGGAGTTGGAAGGGACATCAAAAGATCATCTAGTCCAACCCCCCTGCCATAGCAGGATCGCTTGGATGAAATCACACAGGAACATGCCCAGATTGGTCTTGAATGTCTCCAGAGAAGGAGACTCCACAACCTCTTTGGGCAGCCTGTCCCAGTGCTCCGTCAACCTCACAGTGAAAAAGTTTTTCCCTACATTCACATGGAACTTCCTATATTCCGACTTGGACCCATTGCCCCTTGTCCTATCACTGGCCATCACCGAGAAGAGCCTGGATACATCCTCCTGACAGTCACCCTTTACATATTTATAGACATTAATGAGGTTACCCCTCAGTCTCCTCTTCTCCAAGCTAAAGAGACCCAGCTCCCTCAGCCTGTCCTCATAAGGAAGATGTTCCACTCCATCATCTTTGTGGCCCTGTGCTGGACTCTCTCAAGGAGTTCTATGTCCTTCTGGAACTGAGGGGTCCAGAACTGGACACAATACTCCAGGTAAGGTCTCACCAGGGCAGAGTAGAGAGGGAGAAGGACCTCTCTTGACCTACTAGCCACCCCCCTTCTAATACACCCAAGGATGCCATTGGCCTTCCTGGTCACGAGGGCACATTAGTGGCTCATGGTCATCCTACTGCCCACCAGGACCCCCAGGTCCCTCTCACCTGCACTGCTCTCTAACAGGCCAGTCCCCAACCTTTACTGGTACTGGGGGTTGTTTCTCCCCAGATGCAATACCCTACACTTGCCCTTGTTAAATCTCATTGAATTTCTCCCTGCCCAGCTCTCCAACCTGTCTAAATCTTGTTGAATGGCAGCACAACCTTCCGGTGTGTCACCACTCCTCCCAGCTTTGTGTCATCGGCAAACTTGCTGACTGGCACTCTATTCCCTCATGGGTGGTCCCTCAGAGATATCATCAAGACCAACAAGCGAATGAAGAAAATGTGGTGGTTTTATTTTTATATCTATATTTATTTTCTTTTTGGTTTGAGTTACTTGGAAATCTCTTTATACAAAAATACTTTGCAATGTCATTTGTTTCCTTGGGTGGAATTTGTCTCCAGCACTGGAGAATTGCTGTACAAATGTGATACTCTCGTGGTTGTACTCGAACAGTTATCAGACTCTCCAGAAAAGGTAAGAAAATAAAAGCCAATAGAAGCATTGAGACCCAGTATTTTTTATTTTTATGTTTCATAACTGATGATAGATTGAGAGTTCAAATAGATCGTAGAATCCTGGAATGATTTGGGTTGGAAGGGATCTTAACGATCATGTAGATCCAACCTCCCCCCTGAAGAGACACCCTCCACCAGATCACGTTGCCCACAGCTCTATCTAGCCTGGCCTTGAACACTGATGGGGAGGGGGCAGCCACAGCTTCTCTGGGCAGCCTGTGCCAGGGCCTCACCACCCTCACAGGGAAGAATTTCTTACTAACATCTAATCTAAATCTACCCTCCTTCATCTTAAAGCTATTACCACTTGTCCTATCACTCCCTGCCCTTGTAAACAGTCCCCTTCAGGCACTGGAAGGTTGCAATAATGTCTCCCTGGAACCTTCTCTTCTCCAGACTGAAGAAGCCCAACTCTCCCAGCATGTCTTCATGGGAGAGGTACTCCAGCCCTCTAGTCATCCTTCATGACTGTCTTGTGCTGGGGACTCCAGAGCTGGACACAGTACTCCAGGTGGGGTCTCAAAGAGCAGAGTAGAGGGGTACAATCACCTCCCTGGCCCTTCTGATCACTCTTCTTTTCATGCAGTTCAGGATACAGTTGGTGTTCCGGGCTGCAAGCACTCATTGCCAGGTCATACTGAGGTTCTCGTTCACCAACACCCCTAAGTCTTTCTCCTCAGAGCTGCTCTTAATCCATTCTCAGCCCAACCTGTAATTGTAATTGGGATTGTCCCAAATCATGTGCAGGACCCTGCCCTTGGCCTTGTGGGATTTCATGTGGCTTGCACACACCCACCTGCCAAGCCTGTTATGGTCCATCTGGATGCCATCCCTTCCCTTCAGCATGTCAATCACACCACACTGCTTGGTCAGCAAACTCGCTGAGGGTGAACTCCATCCTGCTGTTCATGTCACTCACAAAGATGTGGAACAGTGCTGGTCCCAATACTGATTGCCAGGACCTCTCAAATATGGTGGACAGTGGCCTAGCCACTTCACCTGTCAGTTTCCTCAGGACCCATGGATACATCTCATCAAGCCCCATGGACTTGTGCACCTTCAGGTTCTTTAGATGGTCTTGAACTGATCTCCTCCTATAATGGGCAGTTTTTCATTCTCCCAGTCCCTGCTTTGGCCTTCTGTGACTTGGGCAGTGTGGCTAGAGCACTTGCTGGTGAAGAGTGATGCAAAAGTCATTGAGTGTCCCTGTTCATGGCAGAGTGATTGGAACCATATGATCTTCAAGGTCCTTTCTAACCCAAACCATTTTGTGATTCTACGATTCTATATCCCAGGTAATTAGATTTCCTGTTTCCTTCTGGAGGGGATCCACCTTTCCCCTAGTCTTCCTTTTATCACTGATGTACCTATGGAAGCTTCTCTTGTTGTCCTTGGCCAGGTTTAATTCTATCATGGCTTTAGTTTTCTTAACCTGATCCCTGGGTATGGAAGAAGTCTTCCAAACCACAGTGTTTTTTCCCTTAAATTTTGTACTCCAAAACCTAAATTTGTGTATCTACAGGTACATCTGCACACAAATATATCAATTATGCATTGAGTCACTAATCCATGCATTCCTTTACAAGCATCAAAATCTTGCTGCAGTTAAATAGAGACAACAACAACTCAAATTCTGGTTTTAATTCTGCTTTACTCGGCATCTGTGTTTACATATGTCAGCTGTAAATTAGATTTCTGAAAGGTGTCCTTGGTAAAATCAGTACACATTTTAAATTGCTCTTCCACTTCATTAATGAAGCCATAACTTGCAATGTACTAGATCTTAACCACTGAAACAGCAGATATCTAGGATTAGGAGAAAATGCGAAAGGTGAAGTGTTGCACTACTCAAATCACCATTTTATTTGGGTATTTCTGAAACAAACTTAAGCCAGCTCTGGTTTCCAATGAAGTTACTGAAAACCTCACTGATGAACAAGTGCACTTGTTGGTTGCCATGTGCTTTTATTAGCTCTGTTAATGATGTTAGGTAGATACATATTGTTCTCTTTCAAGCAGCTTACAGAGGGTTAGTACCTAAAGTGCTTTTTTTTTCTGACTAATTTTAGTGGCATTTGATAGCAAAGAATACATGGAAATTGTAGAAATTTGCTTTTCTGAGAACTGTTTTGTAACCAGGTCCAACCATCCCATGGAAGATGCATCACCCCCCTGTGTTGGTCCCTTTACCTTGTTGCAAATATTAATAACAATCATAATTATAATCATAATCACAATCATAATCATGTAAGGGTAGCAGGGCCAACAAGGAAGGCTTTTCAGGGTGTTAATCAAATACCAAGTAGGCAATAGCACCACCCCTCCAAAGCCCAAGGTTTACAATTAGGCAAGACAAACACAGGAATAGGGAAGAGACAATGGCAGCACAAACAGAAAGTGTTCTCCTTTACAGGGACCTGGCAAGAGGCA
>VXBZ01005828.1:39540-88685 GCA_013399135.1 Heliornis fulica
CTCTCCAGAGGAAAAAAGGAGTGTTGGACAGGGGGATGACTGAGAGGAGGCAGGGAAAGGATGAGTTGCTCTGTAACGCTGGGGTAAGATCAACCAGGACCAGAGCAAGCCTGTGATCAGCACAGAACAAAAACCAGAAAGACTTCAGGAAAACCTTCAAAGGTGGAAATGCCCAGCACTTGCCAGTTTGGCTCCTGTTATTCCTGTCAGCTGCCTTCCTCTTTCTTTGCAGGCCTTCCCCAAAGCCATATGGAAGTAGGATTAAGGTGGGTGGAAAGCACCACCTTTCTCCTCATAACCTCAAAGCAGAGTGAACAGCTTGGGGCCTGGCATTACTACCACCATCTGTTAACTGCTCCTCTTGGGCATTACGGCCATGGTGGCATTCAATAGGTTTAGACAAGACCCAGGCAAGGTCCACTGTCTGCAGATATCATTGGAGAGCTCACTGTATTGTACTGGTGGATGTGTCAAAGAAAACATCCTCACTCTTTTTGTGCATGTGAATCAAATGGGTTAAATGGTTTCCCTGAGGTCACACAAAATGTCAGCAGAACAGGGAGAACAAAACTTGCTTTCCCTGAGCCCAGTGCTACACTTCAGGTCTAAAATCCCTGCAGCTCTGGTGCAGGCAGAAGAGGAGGTAAGGAAAGAGGAAAAGGTGAAGACAGGACAGACTGGCTCATGACTGCTCGTAGGAAGTGCCTTAACCAAAGCTAAGCTTTTACACAGCAGCACTGCAAATGGCGCGGTGGAATTCGCATTTGAAATGGAAATTTTGGCAGAAGTGGAGACTGGGACTATATTTTATGTTCTGTTTTTAGGGTCTGTATCATTTATCTGAGTGCCTCATAATCATCTGTGAATTTTATCCTCACAAAATCATAGTGAGGAAGAAAAATTTTATTCCTATCTTGGGAAGGCAGAATTTAGGCAGACAACCAATGAAATATGTTAGCTTGGGGTCCCTAGGAAGACTGAGGCTGGGTTTAGCTGTAGAGCAAAAGCTTTATAAGTTTCAATCTATAAACCTAAATCCCCTAAATCACCTTTTCTAAATTGGATTTTTATGAATCTGAAGTCTACTGCACAGTCTATGTTTATATTGCTCTCCGAAAGAGAGAGAGAGAGAGGTGTGACTCCTGCTCTCTTTCTGGGTCTTGCACAGGGAGTTTGTTGGGAAACTTTTCCATAGAATTGCAAGAAAAATTGTGAGCCTGTTGCAGGGGTAGGGAGCCTGAGGAGAGTGAAATTGAAGGAACAATTTCATTTGCTCACCAATCTAAGGGCTATTTGGCCTATTTGGCCTTGGGAAACTTTGTTTGAGGAGTTGGAGGACTTCACTTTTAGTGCTGAAAAAGGATTGGGAAGGGGAGATTGCAAGAAGCAGCTTCTTAAACTTTTCACTCTGGGCAACAGATCTGATGGGAGGTGGACTTCGTTGCTCCCAGTTACACCCCTGTGTCCCCTTTCTCTGTAAAATGCCCTGGATATCATTGTGACATTCTCTCTGTGGCTTTAGGAATAGTCCTTGGGAGCCTGTGGATCAAGGGACTGGTGTAGAGCTTGAGATCCTGGCATCTCTTCCACAGTCCTCAGAGCTCATTTGGAAGAAATTTCAAGCCTCTATGATGAATTTACCTTTCCGGTTGTACCAAGAAAGCAGTTTAGGATGCATTCTCAGTATTGGAATGTACTGGCTGTTATATGCTCTTGAGATCTTGTTCACTATTGCCTTTTCCTCTCCTATTGACTCATAAAGGAGCTATTCAGTCCCAACCCTGCACTCCTGCTGCCCCCACCTCCCGCCCCTCAGCCTGTCCTCCCTGCTCCATGCCTTGAAAACAAAGCAAATCACTGCATATGGGTCCTGCTGCCTATGAATGCAGTTTTCCTGAGGCCTCAATCAGCACAACTTTTCAAGGCTTAAATCTGCACTTCCCAAGTCAGGGCTCAGAATCCCAGACAGTGGTTATTAATGCATTCATTAACCTGAAAAAAATCCACATCCATATATCTGCTCTTATACGTTGTTTACAACTGATTTGCAAGCGAGCCTTCAGTTGATACTCATTCGGGCACTGAAAGATTAGATGCCATCAGAAATCTGTGATGATCTGGAAAAAGGACAGGATATTGTGTGGATACTAATTGCGCCAGTTAGTTATATACCTTCCTAATATTTGAGCTTTGTGTGCAGGTCTGAACTTCAGTTGTCAATTGCTTGATGACCATGTCGACAAGTATACATTGTGTTTATTACCACATTGGAAAGAGCAGCTCGATGTGCTAAACAAACACTGCAAATTCTGTCTGCCTTATCACTGCAGGATCATGTTGTGTCCTGTTAGCTGGTGTCACAACAGAGGCTTTGTTTGTGTAATGCTAGACTTGAGTGTCCAACATAATCAATGCTCTCTCACAGCTAGTTTACATGAGGATTGTTGCCATTATTCACAATGAGTTTTTTAAAACATATGCCTGTGTATAAACAGTCAACATAACCTAGAAGAACTTAAACTCCCACCTGGATGGTGTTTCTTTTATCCAGGAAATTCTTCCTGATATGATCCATGAAAACAAACAAAAAATATTATCTTGTTCTTTCTTTCTTTTTCTATAATAGGGGAGAATATTAGATAATTTTTCACTAGTTAATTTTCTTAACATTTTATTTGAAATTTTTAAAGTAGGTTTATATTTTCACCAAGTTTATCAGCCTCTAAAGAACCTACCAAAATGTCAGTCACATTCCTCTCAATCTCCATTCCATAAAGCACTATCCACTATGTTACAGTCTTGATTTTTTTTTTTTAATTTTCTTATCATTAGTCTGTGTGATTCCTAGCAAGAGACTAAACATGGTAGGTTCTCAGATATTTGGTTCCGTCATCAAGAAAGACACTGATATTAGTTTCTTTTCAGGGTCACAGAATCACGCATAGAAATGAGAGCATCTAATCACAATTATCTTCTCCTCTCAGAACAGTAGCTACCTTCAAATGGCATCTATTCACAAAATTTTTTTCCATTATAACCGGTATAGTACATTCAAGCATAATCAGTATTGTTACCACAGAAAGGAATACATAATAATACATTTATGTCTCTACACTCAAGAATAAAAATGTATAGAGGGAAAAAGCGGTCATGGCAGTGCTTGAATATACCAGCTGCAAAGCAAATGAGCTGGGAAGAGTCAGTATCTACACTCAGAGTTTTGAGTCTCTGGTTGTGACAGCATTCACAGAAGCAGCTTTACAGATTAGGGAGTTGTTTTCAATTAGGCCGTTGTTTTCAGCACTGACTATCTAACCCTCCTAACCTTGGGGTTAGAAAACAGTGGTAGAATGATGGGCCTGTATAAGCCTTGTCTGAGCTTCATCTTCTACCTCTTTGTGCTCAGTGGAGCTGCAATACAGCTATAGAGACTCCTGAGGAAGACCACACTAATATACCCAAGACAAACAAGGAATCCAAAGCATTGGTCCTATGGATATATGGTGTATAATCTCACAGCATAGCTGCTATTAGCAGCTACTACACTTGAATAAAGATGATTGCAGGCTTTGGCAAGAATTGCTCTTCATGTGAAAAATAAAAATTTGAAACAAAAATTTTTCCCATGAACATTTTTTTTTTTTCCTCAGAGGGAGAAACTTCCCAGTCCAGGATGAAATTTAGGGTTAGAATGAAAGTGAGAGAAAAAGGATGAGGATGGAAATTCATATAGTCTGGGATGACTCTGGTACCAGTCAAGACAGATATTTTTGTCAGAGGTGAACCTCACCCTCTGTAGCCTGCAGCATTATAATTTAGATCCTAATCTCAGTGTTAGAAGATTAGATTTAAGCATGCCAAGCTACTGTAAGGAGCATTCTTTCTCTCAGTTTTTCCTTAATATATAGATATTCCATTATATAATTATTTTTGTATTTATAGGTAGAAAAATAAAAATAATTGAAATCTAGAAAAGTTTAACAGATGGTAAAAATTTTATCAGTCTGAATAGTAACAATAATTCAAAGCTCAGTATTTACTAAAATATGCACATTTCCTGATGGCTATTTGCAGTGCTCTGTGAATGGTCAGCATTTGTCACATTCATCTCAATGTGCACCAATAGCCTTCTAAAACCATCCTTTCTATTGTAAAGGGTATACCTTGATATGCTGTTCTTCACCTGTTTTCTTAACATTTTCTCATGAGTTTTTTACTGTTGCTTGTTCAGGTCTTTTGCTGGTACTCGTGTTAGTACCAAGTAGGCCTGGTGAGAGAAGATGAGGTGGCCAGAGGATTGTAGTCTGGTAGGAAAAACCTTGATACAACGGATAAGTAACTCCCTGCTTTTTCATCAGGTCTTCACCGCTGGACTAGGGATCAAGTAGGATTTTAATATCTGATTGTACTGACAGAAATGAAACCAGTTCCACACAGCCCAGACCATCATCATCAACTCTTTTGGAAGATGCATCTTAAAATATGACAATCAATTAGAATGTGTGATTTCTTCTTCCTTCTTCTTCCCTAAGGGGCAAGAATGCTTTGGAGTGCAACAGACCTATCCAGGATCTAATGAGTAAAATGAGTACTTTTGTGGCAGTGCACATTTACTATGCTGGAAAACCTGGACCAAAAGAGTTTGACTAAAATACCTAAGCATAAAATAAGAACTGTAACGTCATGCAAAGTCAGCTGAAAATGCTGCTAAGTGACTGTAATCTTATTTGTTCTCTTGCTAAAGTTGAATTAGAAGCCACCATGGAGTTGTTTTCTTGCCAAAAAAATCTGGTAAAGATGAAACTTTGGATGGTTTGAAAAGTCTGGGATGTGATGCTGAAATATGGCTATGGGTGAGGGGATGTGGAACCATGCAGACAACCTTCACATGTTAAAAAAAAAAAAATTAGCCAAAGAGATAAATGCCAGCACAACTTAAAAATAGAGGAAAAAAACTGTGCAAGAATTCTCTGAAGCCCCTGGCAGTCAAAAAGACAGGAAATGTTTATTCATGTATGGATCTATGCATTAAAAAAAGAATAAAATGTTGCCCTCTGAGGATGACAGCTTAGACATAAAGTACAATAGAAGTTGTGATGTGATTAAAGAAGAGTTCATACTTCTGAGGATAATAAAGTGCTGATTCCCTTAAACATTGTGCAAGCTTTAAAATCAGTGTCTATTCTGGACAGCGTCCTAGGAAGCTATCCAGATACAGTAAATAAGGAGAGGTGGCTGAAATATCTGGGGACTTTTATTGCTAGTATAATTGTATTTGGAAAAAGTTACCTTGAAAGGTTTTGCACAAAAGATGGTGTCAGAAAACAGTTATGGAATATAAATAAATAAACTACATTATTGAGAAAAGATCACAGCCAACCCTGCTTGAAAGTACAGGCTACGGACCTGCAGCCAAGAGCTAAGTTGCTTTTCAGGTGTTACCCTCCACAGCACTCTGATGGGACTTAGTTGCAGTACCTGCTCCAGGGAGTATACCGAGTGGGACTGTTTTACAGTCCCCGTAAGGGGTTAAAAAGAAATCTATATGTCAGAAGAGGGAGCTCAGATGCAGTTGAAATGACAGTGGTGAAGATTAATATTCAACCTCTGCCCTTGACAAGTCTCTAAGGCTTGGCAGTTTCTCACTAGAAGTCTATAAAATGCTTAGGCATGATTGCTGCACTTTGGGAAGAGCCAAATTCCTGAATGCTCCAAAGGGAACAAAAACAAAGAAATTATGTTCATCATATATACTTCACTCCCATGAGAAGGTTACTGAGTTGCTTGTGTATTTTATATCAACTCATATCACTTTCTACAGTTGGCAACAAAACCCTCACCAAAACTTTGGCAATCCTCTAAGAAATTGTTCTGCCAGACACCATTAATACAGATCAATCTGGTTTCCTTTACATAAGGCAGAAGATTACTTCCCTAAGGCACATCGCAAACAGTTTTCTCCTCAAAGGCTTGCTTTTTTTTCAGTCCTACTGCATGCCAAAAAATCTAGGATAAGCCACAGGTTCATGGAAGTTAAGGCCAGAAGGGATGGTTAGATCATCTATGCTGACCTCCTGTGCCTTGCAGACCAGTACATTTCACCCAGTTACTCTGTGTTGTGCTCATTCACTGCTGTTTGGCAAAAACACTTCCTCAGAAAGATATTCAGTCTTGATATTGAGACATCAAGAAATGAAAATCCACCACTCCCTTGGCAGTTTCCCCCCACCTCATTAATTAATTACTCTCAAAGTGATTTAAAAAAAAAAAAAAAAGTCTTTTCTTTCCAGGTTGAATTTCTTTGGCTTTAACTTTCAGCCACTGATTCTTGGTACACTTCTCTCCCCTAAATTTATGATTTTCTTAGCATTATCTTCTCATGAAGAAATTTACTCAATCTTTGGTAAATGTTTTTTCTGAAGTTTCTCACTGAATACCACTTTATTTTCAGTATCTATTCCAACTTCAACATTGCCCATGAACCTTGAATAAACTGTGGTTCTCATGAATACTTGAATACAGAGGTAAAATGCATTTCCCCATTCTTATTCACAGTCCTTCTTTTGGCAAAAGTCTTGGTAGTTCTATTCAAAATGACATCATCCCAGTGCAAATCAATGGCCATGAGATCGACTGGATAGGGGAAACTGGAAATAGGACACAATTCTTCTTCAGGTAGAGCCACTGACCACTGGAAGAGATAATCCAAGAGAAGATTGCTTTCTGCTTTGGAATCTCTCTCACCAAGTCCAGGGGGTCTTTCTGGAAGACTTGCATTAGTTTTGGCATTACTCCTATGACTCTATAGCGAGTCACTTTGGACACCTCCATTTACAGGAAGATGACCTATTTGGGGGAGCAAGCAGCTCAGCTGCTGCTTCAGTCCCTTTAGGCACGGGCTTTCCACAGGATCAGCGGTGTGCCAGAGCCAGTGCATGTGAAGGAGCAGGATTGCACCTCCAAGCAGGGCAGCAGAGAACAACACGCACATGACCACTGCTCAAACACAGCAACTGGATCAGCCCAATTAGGCTGTAAAAATGTCACTTCAGCAACTGTGAGCCCTCATCCCAGTTTCAGAGTGTTTATGGAATTTCAGTCCAAACCATAAACCTTATTGGCAATTCATTTGTGAAATTTCAACCTCCAGTGATCCGGCCTGAACACATGCCAAGGGAACATCCGAAATTCTGAACAGAGCAAGACTCCTAGCACTTGATGCACCATTCTGGTTAAACTTGGTGAAAACAGAGATTTGAATCCAACTTTTCACAAAGCTCAGAGAGAGACAGAATTGAATTTACCACCGTGATCATCTCAGCCACAAAGAATATAAAAGAGTAAGGAACATGTTCCATGCAGCATCCTCTCAGGCAATAGAGCAACAACGAGAAATTCCCAGATGTAAGAGCTCCCTAGCCCAAACTTCTTATTCCTGTTCTAGGTCTGCACTTTATTGCCGTTGCTGTTCACTTTATAGAGCTGTGCAACAAACTGCATTCGTGAAACGATCCCATTTACACAGGAGCAAAGCAGCACCTGCTTTGTGCAAGGACAGGGAAAAGGGTGAACCTCTTAATGAAACAATTTGATTATCAAAGGAACAGAACAGAACAACCACAACAACAAAACCAATTGTTACTGTTGAACAGGGCTCTTTTAAGAGGATTCCAATGCACAAACATGACTCCACACCAAAGCAGCAATTATATTACAACTTTTATTGTTTTAAGCCTTGCTAAGCTGTTGTTCAGTGTACAGCAGTGCTAAGAGAAAGTTTAATAAGCCATGTTTGGGCATACAGCAGTTGTGAGAGAGAAAACCTTACTGTGCTGTTTTAAGGAATAGAATAGGTTTTAAGAGAGACTTACTAACCCTGGGATCTCTGCAACACCGCCGAGCCGCAGGAAGGTAAGGGGCCACATTAGAATGGAGAAGGGAGGCAGGCACAGCATCTTCAGGGCATCGCTGCAGCTTCAAGGGATGCTTGATGCCTGTCTCCCTGCGTCACTGAGGCAGCCTCCTTACGTCCTGCATCAGGCCCAAGCCTGAGTCACTGCACGTGGGGCCAACACGTACAGCAACACTTGCTGGACTCGTGAGCCTGATGGGCTGAAAGTGGGTGGCTTACCATCCTGACTGACAAGCAACATCTTTCCATTACAGTATCACAATGGTGTGGTCTCCCCCACACATGAAGGTTCAATTCCCATGGGAATGTTGTGCTTTCCTTCTCATGTGAATAACGCTTCTGATGGGAACAGTTTTAAAGTTCTTTCTCCCTGGTCACCTGGCCAAGGTACTCTGGCTGGTGTTTGTCCATCCTGTCCAACTTGGACCATCCTCTATTATCCCTTACACACCAACCTCTGCAGATGCCTAAACAATGTATCTAACTCACATTATTTCATAGGAGATGCTATCGGTGTGGCCTTGAAACTTGCCACAGATGGAGGGACAGTAAAACATCATTTGAGTATAGGAGTGAGTTTGGGAAGATGGTGAGAACTGAAGGACAGTGGGGAACATATTTGCTACTTGAGAAACTAGTGTGGAGTGACACCTGATGTAAAGGATCTGAAATAAGTTAGAAACATAGCAATCGGTAAAGTTCATAAAGCTTTTTCTTTTCAATGTAGACTTATCGTGCAATAAAAGCTTATTTATATTCTAGAAAAGTATACCTTGATTAGACTAAACTTCAAGGCAGGTGGTAGAATCACTTTTAGCAATAAACTGCCACTTTCTTCTACAAAGTATCTAGCACATTTCCTTGGAGAAGATGAGATTACACAGTAGCAAGTGTGACTCAGAATAGCCCCAGTATGGTAACTGGGGGACCAAAGATACCAGTTCTCCAGTTCTTTGGGTGTGGTGGGGAGCAGAAAGCGCCTGTCCAGCCCATTTGCCTTACTTGTTGAAGGGCAGGCCCTTGTCTTTCTTCTTATCTACTTGCTTGCTGCTCCTGACAGATTTCATTACAACCTGCACAAGAAGTTGTAAGTACTTGACACTACCTTGCCTGCTTTAATATATATGTTAATACACAGAAACATATATACAGATATGCATATACATAGATATCAACAGATCCATATCAAGCCTTCCAGAATTTTCCAATATGGAGAACCACTCTGGTTCTAATTGCGCTTTGCCATGGTCACTCAGTGTTTCTTCCAGGCTAGTGCACACCCTTTACACTTCCTTCATCTCAGACCATCCCCTTGGGGGAAGACAAAAGGGAGTGCTGAGACACTGATATTTCCAAATGGACCAAAGCAATCACATTACCAAAGGGGGTAGATAAGAAGTATGGTTAACAAATTGTTTGAGGCTTTGAAAATCACAGTTACTTGTACTTCCCCACTCTGGAAGTTTATTTAGAATAACATTTTGTGGCTGGGCTTAATGTTAATTGAATCTTTTGTGGTATTAATAATCAATTGAGAAAAATAGGCTGCTTTTGAGTACAACTTCTCTCATCCAGTGGGAATATAAGACATTTTACATGGATTACCTCCCAGAAATACCTAATTCATAGCTCTGATTCCCTCATGACCCTTCCCCATGCATTTGGCTTGGTCCATGTTAAAACTTAGGAAAACCTTTTTGCTATCCTCTGCAGACTAGGAGCTGTCAGGCTGCTGCATCCCCTCATTACCACCAAACCACTCCACTTACCCTCACTTTGCACACCATAGCACCAATTAAGAACTAGTCACTTGGCTTGCATTTTCTTCCCAGAAGTAGCCACAGAAGCTGAGATCATTGTGTCTACACTGAAACCCCATTTGACCCTGCCCATTTCACTCTTTGAAGCAGCCACCTCTCTGGTCTGAGTCACAGACTGAGGCACACAACCAGGGAAGATACTGCGTGCAGGCCATGTGGAGAGAAGGGCTCTCACTTTGGGCTGCTGCTTTAATTTTATTACTTTTTTGAACTTTTTTCCTCTTCGTGACATTGTGTGCAGGGCACAGCTAGAAGAGGAAGTGCAGCTCAGTTTGGTCCAGGTGCTTGAAGGGAGGAAGGGAGCCTGTAGTTGAGACAGCAATTCGACAGGTCTGTGGTCCTCTACTCCAGCTGCCTGGTCTCTTCCCTGCCCTCCAGCACCATGTGAACTGGAGATGTATTTTCTGGCTCCAAGTCATACGACACTATGGGGAGAGTTCTAACCCCTGTTTTCCGAGGTAATCCATTAAAAAAATAAACTTTTTTTTCTTCCTCTGCTCGCCCTCTACTCTGTCTGATACATTCAGTACTTTGATACATTTAACAGCAGCTTACAAAATCATTTGAAAGCAGAAAATGTATTTATTTGTAACAAGCAGTTCAACACAGATTGGTGTTAACTATCACTGCTGTAAATCTTGGTAAAGTTTGTTACTTCAACCAAATTGCATTACTTTCAAGATTTCTCTATTTTTATTTTTGGGTTTTTTTTGTTTGTTTGTTTTAGTTCAGAATCATCTCCTTAAGCCCCTGGGAACTTTATTAAAGTCCATCAAAGGAATGGAATAAACTCTAGAACACTTCCAGTCCCCTTAAAAATTTCTGCCTTTTTTTTACACAAACAGGTACAGTTACTTGTGCTTAAGGTCATGTGGTTAGAATATATGTCCTGAATTGCCAGGGTGAGTATTGAAAACCACAGCTTTACACCACATCTCCTCCCCTTTCCTCTCCTTTCTTTCCTTTTGGAGCAGCTCTTTTTAATACAGACCGATTTAGTGCATGGAGAAGTCATTTCTATAGCAAGAATGAACCGTTTTGCAGCACTAGAGTATTTCCATTGTATTGTATTTCTGAAGAGTAGCAAAGCTCATGACTATTGCTGTAAAATAGATTTGAACAGGATTCATAGGCTATATAGACAGCTCCATACATAATTCTGAATGAAAATAGCGTACTAATGTGTGATTTACACCAATATCAGCCATCTCTGTGAAAAGTTAGTGTTTGTTCTCATGCTTTCATTTTCCTGGATGGAAGATTAACTGCACGTATTTTTCTGATTTCTTTCTTGAAGTGGTTTTGTATTAGCATAATATTTTTGTTCACACAATTTCACTCTCACACAGATTAGTAAACTGGAACACACTGTTTTTTAAATACAGTTCTTATTCATCGAATGTGTTACTCGGATTTCTCATATTCACAGCACACAAGCGCAACTGTTGCAAGCACACTCTCCCCTGTGCTGTAAGCAATATTCCCTTTTGATTTTCCTTTAGGTAACTTTGTAAAGCTGCTGTGGGGACTGCATTTCAGTGCTTAAGTAATAACACTTTTTGTATAGACTGGATACTGTGTGGACCAACACTGTCAGTGAAGCGAAGTATGAGGGCTACTGCTATGACCAGGCACAGAATTTGGCCCTTTAAAAAGACCAATTTCTATACGTGCATTAAGAGGCCTGTCTGAGGTACACAAAGGTGTTACTGTGGGTAATGAGATACCAAAGGATCCAGGTGGCTGTTCATCTTGCCCAGAGCGAAGGAGAGCTAATTGCTCAGAAGTGAAAGCACTTGTTTGGAGTTTTGCTCACAGGTTTCTACACCGCAATGAGTTTTAGACATGCTATGGGTTCCTTGAGCTACTTACACGTTTTATCCACCCCTTGTTTAACACTTTTTGGGGTAGAAATGATCTGATGCCACATGCGCCACATCAATGCCCTAATCACATGCACAGGTCTCACTTTCCCACCTTCTCTATCCTGATTTATCTGTTTTTTAGTGGTTTTGGTTTGGTTTGGTTTGGTTTGGTTTGGTTTGGTTTGGTTGTTGTTTTCTTTTTTAGTTGTGTGGGTTTTTCTTTTGTTTGGGTTTTTTTTTTTTTTTGGTGCATGTGTGTATGTTTTCATTTTATTTTGTTTTTCCTCAGAGGTCTACTGTTTAAACGGGAGTTAGAAACATTCCTCGCTCTACTCTGCTCAGTCTTTGAATATCTGCCCCTCCATGTTTAGGGATCTTCTTCTGTAAAAAGAGATACAAACTTGTCCTCCACTCCTTCCTCCCCTGGGCTAAAATAGACAGTAATCCCCAATTCACTGCACATTTAAAAATGAGAGTTCAGGGCTGTTATTTCCAGTCTTCCATGGGTCCTGGATGATGCTCAGGTCTGATGGCCTACAAAACTCTCATAAGGGTAGGATTTGAGACAAATCCATCCCTCACAAGTTCTTGTTGACTAGATTTTGCATTTTCTTGCTCAGCTAACCAGTGAACCTGAACCTTCTTCTGAGGCAGTTGACTTTCTCCTTAACTAACTTTACTAGTTAGTAGTCTAGTAGTTTAGTCCTGTATTGAAAATAATTGTCTTAAGAAATGACATGGAGGTATTGTTCTGGTGAGGGCTGGTGCATCTCATCCCTTGAATGAACCAGCCCTCAGGACTGATGTGAGATGATCCCATTGAGAGCACATGCTCCACTTCTTCACTTGGGTGTAAACAGGAGCATGACTGCTGATTCTGTGGCTTCCCAAGAAATTTGAAAAAAAAAATAAAAATTGCAGGGGCAAAAAGTATTTTTTTCTTGCTAACATTCTATTGTTTTGGATTCTTTGCAACCTAAATGCAGAAAGGAGGTGCACTTTCCTATGACTTTGTATCCTACTTTCTCCCAAAACTTCTCAGGGCCCTTTTCTTGTTGGTAAATGGTTTCTGTGAAGCTGACTGCTGCAGAGGAAGTCTGATTATGGCTATATTAGAGATATTATTAACATTGATAGGGAAAACAATTCAGAGAGATGGAGTTATTAAATGCAGGAGGGGGTAGAAGGTTTTGGCAGGAGACGACAGGATAGAAACTCTAACATAATTTGAGGTGAATTGTTAGAGTAAACAGGATTGGCAGAAGAGTTATTATTAAGCTGGGAAATTGAATTAAATTCTATGGTTTGGTTAAGGAGACTTTTCCAGATGTTTAGTGTTAATAGAAATAATGATGTGGGAAACTAGTAAAGACTAAACTGGAAATGTCAAGAACTTCAGTGCTCATTTCAGTGCTGGCATAGACATTAATAAATAACAGATTTTCTTTGGTTCTGTTTTCTGAGAGCACACCACCATTGGAGTCTCTTAAATGCTTTCCCTTTACTGAGCACCCAGGTGTCCAAAGTATTTCAGGACTGTATTGCCTTAGCCATGCTACTGAATATGAACCATCAAGTCTCAGGATGTCAACAACCTTGCCTCCACTTTCAAAACTATTTAAAAATGAGTCATCACTTCCCCTGCCCACAAAAGATCAGTTTTATCTGAGATCACATTGCTGTTTTCATTAATCTGTCCCAAAGTACCAGGAGGTTTAATCGTGGCTCCTTAAAGCAGCTCCAAGAGTCATTTAAGCTCAAATTATGTTCCAAATGAAGGGAAATGAAAAGCTTCTTAGGAGTTTGAATGACTGGGGGAGGTTTTAGGGACTCGTTGTTGGGGTGTGTCTGTGGGAGTAACAGCTTGCCTGGAGAAGCAAGAGAGGGCAAGGAATGAAAGACAGGTAAGTTGAGGGGGAACGGGGCAAATATGAGCAGTTTGGATAAGGCTCTGGTTAAAAGTGTGGGGATACAGTGCCATCATGTTTTGATCTGACAGATTTTCCATGCCGAGAGAAATGAAGCATTGCAAATTTCTTCTAAACAAGATTGCATCAAAGAAAACATCATTTCATCATCTGTTTGTCCTCCCAAATGAAAACACCTGCAAATAACTAGACCCTTGGATTAAAGGAATAGCAGTAGTATCAAAGCCTTTGGAAATGGCAACCTAAATCTAGACAGAGCATTGTTTTTCACAGATCTATTTTGAATACAAGCTGCTGGAAATGATCGGTAACCAAGTTTGTTATTATAAAGTGTCGCTTGTTTTGGTGACTGTTTTGGGACTTTTCTAAATAACAACAAAATTGCAAAACTAACCAGGACCTTTGGCACCTGGTTATGAGCTATGGTACAGGTGGTCTTTTGAAGGCCACAGTTCTAAACTTCAGTTGAGGTCTGTAGCATTTTGCTCACTCCTGCTTGTGAGTCATGCATCTTATTCTTCCACCCATCCTGGTCGTTTTCCTTCTTTAGTCCCTCCTATATCATACTGTATATTTTTGGTAGATCAACTGACAGAAAGGACCAGTGGGCACCAAAAATAGCAGAAAGAAAGGGACAGGAGCCTGTGCTTGGCTATAAGGTTGGAGGACACCCTCCCTTTTTCAGCTGTTGATGAATGATGATTTCTGTTCACCCTATATTATGCAGCTGTATGTGAGAATACAAATAGACTCCTCACTCACATTATGTGTATAGGGAGGAGTATTATTTCTCTAACAGCTGCTCAAGCTGTACCCGTAGTAGACAGGAAGGTTTACCTTGGGTTTGCTTTATGTCTTCTGCTGTCACTACATCTGTATTTCTGCAAGTAAATGCAAATGAGCTCATAAGGAGCTCTCACATCTTGTTTCAAGCTGGGTAGCTGATGAACGCTCTCATACAATGTGAGCAGGCAGAAGTGCACACAATGCTGCACATGTCTGCTGGGGTGGTGTGATGCTGCCAGCATCCGTGTTCTGATGAGGGCGGGACAGCAGCTGCACCAGCAATACATTTGTGTGACATTGAGTTTTATGCACTAGGAGTTCGTCATCTAGATTTCTACTCTTTGAGAACAGACACTATCTAAGGAGACAGTTAAGTCCTGTCTGTGCTATGTAAGCAACTAAATGTATCATTATTTTTCCCCTTTTTCTTTTAATTCAGGTAGCTGCTTTGTGTGAACACACCAGCTAACCCCATCTTTCTGGATGAAATAAAACAGTATTATAGATGATCTGCTAAAGCTTCCTCTGCTTAAAGCTACTAAAACAAGTTTAACAGAACTCACTTTGGGAACTTTTTAACTTACAGCAATTGTTTCTTTTACCAGTATATCTATTGTAAAAATACAGATGCTGGCACTCCATGAAAAGGCTAGATGCTCAGAGCTCATAAATTGACACAGATTTAGTGGAATTAACAGAATTACACTGCTCACAGGTAAGGGTCTGGCTCTTATTTTTTTTTTCAGCAATTGAAATATATCATGAGAGGAGCTCCACCAAAGGTCCACCTAGTGAGTGTGGTAGTTTGCAGTGGCAAGCAATCACAAATTACAGCATATGATTCTTTTCAGAAACTGTTCAAATTCCATTTAAAAACTGTTAGTATTTTTACCTCTGATATCCATTTTTGGAGGCTGCCCAGGCAGCTCAGACTCTTTACAGTTAGAACCTGACTTGGTGGGGCAATACTTGGGGCAGATACTGTAACTGAAGATTGGACAACACATTTAAGTGAGAAAATGTATTTATTTACATTTCTGCAAAAATGATTTTTAGGGAAAACAAGGAATTTGCCCAGAGCAAGGAGTGCTGCTCCCAGAATCCCAGAATCCTAGAAAAATACAGTAGACACTCATTGCTAAAGAAATGTGATTCTTATTATTAAAAAGATGTTTTTGGTTTGAGTGTGGTGGGTAAGACATGCTTAACTGAACATTAACTGCACCAAGTAGGTGGAAGAAGTAAAAACTGTTTAGAGAGGCAAAATGTGCTATAGTTCATTTCTGGAAGGAAGAGATTTTTCCCACAGTTGAAAAGGTTACTTGAAGCTACTATTTCCTACTCTGTGTAGTTCTTTGAAGTCAGCATACAGACCATGTGGATGACAAAACAGGCCACGTTGAAAGAATATTATTAAAATGCAAAAGTTAGGTCATGCTGCCACTGTGACCACTTTGTTACTGGAACCAGTTCCCTGACACACTAACATTACTGCAGAGTAATTAATGGCTTAAATGCTCTTCTTTTTTTTTTTTCCAAAGGTCTTCTCCGGCACTCCTGGAGCAGGATGGGCAGTGCCCACGGCACAGGCAGGCAGCCCTTGGCTTGTATTCGGCTCACTGTTCTGTGTGTAGCTCCATGCTTTGTGACCCTCCTCTAAGGGCAGAATTACTAATTTCCATCTGGGGTTCCCTCACTGCTTTTTCAGCACAGTCTTGTAGAGTTGGATGGTTTATTTTTGCTAAAGCACAGAATTAAACTGAAAGTATCCATTGGTGCCCAAATGGAGTTCTGGAGGACCTGGTTTTTTACTGTAACTTAAAAAACTCTGTGTTCAAAGAGCAGCTTCCGCTAACTTAAATCACAAGGCACAGCTTTTCTCTAAATCTGATCCCTGGTACTTGTTTTGGACAGGCTGGGGTTTCTAGCTGTCACTAGGAACAAAGCCCTTCCCTCCTAAAAGCCCAGGGTGGTGGGAGGACCCCAGAAAACTTTGGCTTGTTTTTTGCTGCCTTTCCCCACAGTACACATGCTTTCAGTAGCATCAGCTTTTGTGGAAGGGTGGGGAGGAAATTTTTTTGCTGCCTTTCTCTTCAGAGGTCTCTGTTTTGTCCTGGGTGTTTAGGGCATCTAAAAAAAATGTATCTCAGAGCAACGGAAATGTCCCCTTGCCAGGCCTAGTCCTGATTTACACCGTCAGGACTAGAATCAAGGGGAGACTCGATGTATGCATTAAAGTTAGCTCCTAACTCTGATGGGCTGCTTCATCTGGACTGTCCCCATTTTCCCTTCCTCCCTTCCCCCATTCCTCCCTATGAAAGCATGCTTTTTGCTTACAGATAGAAAGGAAAATTTTCCTCTTTAAATATCCTTATGAAACTCTTTCAGGTTCTATGGTCGAGGCATGTCATATTTGGAAACTTTTCAGGGTTTTCCATACTTCTGTACAATGTATATTTTTCTTTTACTGCTAAGCCATCCTATGTGAGTTAAAATTCTTACATTCTACAGTATTTTAAAGGAGATAATTTTGTCATTTATCCAAAAGCTATGCAGAAAGCTATTTTTCATACCACATCACAATTCTCCTCCTACTCATTCTTAAAGGCAATCAAAAATCCCAGATGTTTTTCCTGCAACATCTGGCTCCCTGGCACAGGCTTCTGAGGCAGTGTTTGCAGGCTTAAAATCATGTCTTGGTTTTGTCATTTAGTTTACTGATGGGTTGTTGGAGTCACTGGTGGCACAAGGAATGGTTTGCTTTGACAAATCTTTCAGTCTCAAAGAAGGAGATGGCCTTGCAGGCTTGTTGGGATTCTGCTCAGAAATTGTTGGTACTCAGGAATGTGACGAGCTCAGCCACCTCGGCTTCCTGTCTTGTAGAAGTACGTGCAGCAGTATTAATGTATGTGGATCCAGAGGTGTTCCCTGCTCAGCCTCAAAAATGAGGTTACTCATGTCTAAGCAATGAGCTGCAAATATACTGTCAGACGTTCAGAGACACTGAGCCCAGCTCTGTCCTGAGGGAAAGAGACAAAACGTAATGGGAGATGCTAGGAAGGGCTGTGCTGCCAGGCTTTTCTACCTTTTTTATATGTCTCTTTTTGGGACCTATAAACCTCAAATCTCACTTCTATTACTTTCCTCTACTGCACCCCACGATTGATCCCCATCACCGTCTTTTGACCTGTCTCTCACAGGTTGTACACAATACAACAGGTACCATAGGATACCTGCTTCCCTTACATCGATCGATTCTTTGACTGATAGGCTATCTCTCACCTAGCATTTAAGAGCCACATGTACTTGGGGCCTTGACAGATAAAGCAGCATCCTAAGTTAGTTTCCTAGTTATTAACTTTTTGCCTGTTTCAGGAGAGGAGAAGATTTCTTTTTCTTTCCCTTCTCACCCTTCCCACCCCTCTAAAGAGCTAGGAAAGTTCTGTGTCTATCCCAACAGAAAGAGAAACAAATGTTGGGATGATTTTTCTGGACTGGAAGAAACCCTTTCTCCTACTTGAACACTAACACTGCTGTTATCAAATGCATATGCTACTGCCAGCAATATGTCTCAGCCGGGGGCACATGCTGGTCTCTTGCTGTTCATCAAAGCAGCAGAGGGAAATGGCTCCGCAGAGCACTCTCTGCAGTTGCCTGCTGAAACCTCTGAGACTGGCTCTGAATTTCCTGCTTTGAAACATTTTGCTACCCCAGCATGAAACTGGCATGAGGCAACCACACTTCTCTTCTGGTCTCCAGCACACTTTCCCATATGGACAGGATGTGGCTCTCTATGTCCTGTCTCCTCCTAGTTACTTGTTTGTGTAATTAAATCTTCCACACTGACATAGCATTCTTGCATGCTTTTATATAAGGTATGTGACTTACAGGCTGGAAATACCATCATGCCCTTAGTTTGCAATGTGTACGTTACGACATTGTACTATCCTCATGACATTGTACTACCACCTGTGATATATCATAAAGCACTCACAGAGGTGTTATCCTCCTGCTTTTTACCTCTGTGTGTGGCTAGGGATGGATCACTTCTTTCCCATGGTTCTTAACGGAGGATTTTAGCTTACACATTGTGGTGGGTTATAAATAGAATAGCTGAAGCAGGGACCTCATCTGCCCACTTTGTGGAGGTTGCTCCCCATATCACAGTTCTTGAATGACTCATGAATCAGGTCTTGAAATTAGCTTTCCTCGGTAAACTGGCTTTAAACACTGTGGCAACTCCAGAGCTGCTCCAAGAGCTGCCCAGCTGTCCCTGTAAGTGCACCACCCCTCCAAGAAAGGATGAGATAGATGACAGAGCATCACGCATCTTTCAACCATCTGACTTTAATCCCCTATCATGTGTGAGTGAGAACCCTTAGATGTTTTACTGGGTTGCTTGGTTTCATGGAAGGAGCACACAATGATTGTATAATGTACTAAAGAAATTGTCACTAATAGGACTTTCAGTATCTTGACCAACTATATATATGTGAAAGGATCAGCATGAAAAAAAGGATGCTGGAGACCAGCACGAATGAGCAGGAGATGAAATAAAGAGAAAAGTGATGATAGGAAATACAATCCACAGTGAAGTAGTAGCCATGAGGTCTTCTGCAAGTAGATGTGAATCTCTTCTGCCTTCCTCATCCTCTAGCCAAGTGTGGCCCTAATGAAGGCTGCTACTTTTTAACTCTGACAAAACCGTAGTGCATGTCATTTGGAGAAGACATGGGTGCATATTTCCAGCTCTGAACAAGCATAAGCATAAGTCATCCTCTGACAACAGAAGTGAACCAAGTGATTTGTCATGAGTGATGGTTTGATGTCCTACTCCTCATTCAGGGCCAGAACTCTAAGGCCAAATCTCCACTGGCTTGCAATTTTTTTGTGATGGACACAATGGTGTGGGACACAGACTGGGATCCAGGCCGGGATATTAAAAAAGGCACAGTAAAACATGTAGGGTACAAGTTTGTTTGCTAACAATGGTTTCTAACAGCTCTGCCAAAGGATGCATGTAAAAGAATGAGGAGGGTACAGAGACCAAGGAGACGAGGAGTCTGTTCAAGTGAAGGCACAGTGCAATAGAGATCTGGGCAAAGGCTCTGCGAGATGGTTTGAGCTTTTTTACAGAAGTTGGAGCTTTGGTAGATTATGGCAGCATTTGTGCACTGTAGTATCTGTGCCATTGTGAGAGCCGTGAAATGGACTGATTGTTTCACTTGGGCACATAAATTCAATACTGAATACAGTTTTTTGTTTTGCCCGGTACAGATAAGGAGCCTGCCACTAATATATCCTGGAGATGACTCAGGGTGGTGGTGTGACAAATTCTTTATCTATACCACATACACATAAAAATGTCCACTTCTCCTGAATCACAGTTACCGATACTGACAGGCCTGCCCCATCTTTCACTCTCAGCACTGTATCAATTATTGGAATTTCTTACTTTCAGCAGATTTAATTAGTATGTTACTAAATATGGTACCATGGCAACATGCCTGCCCCAGGATACCCTATGCTGCTAGGCCTGGTGCAGCTGAACTAATAGAAAAGGCTAATGGGAAGTCTAATGACCATTTTTAAAGCTTAAATACCAGTCATTTAATCTGACACTCCACAGTCTGCCAGTTGTTTCCTTGGGATATTCACGGAGCAGTTAAATGTAAAATAAAATTTGTAATCAGTGGAGTTGCTTTACAAATGCTCTCTAATGCTGGAAATCCTCAAAACTCCCTGAATATAGTATTCAACAAATGATATTTGACTGGCTTTTCCCCTCCCCCTCAAAAAATTTAATGTGCACATGCACTGCCACGATGCATAGGAAAAATCCTATGGAGCAGTCCAGCATACACAGTCTGTCAGACCAAGAAGAAATAAAGGTCTGTTGTTAATTCAGACAAATGGTCAGCAGCTGCAAAATAGTTTCCACAAGAAACAGAGCAAAACCCTCTCAGTTATGGATAGAAATTTTTATTATTTTCTGTTGCCTTTTCCAGGGCCAAAACTTACTGCATATATTCATATGTAACTTTTATTCATATTCTCTTCTAAATCAGTGCTGCAAGACAGAGCAAGAAATAGTCCTATTTAATGTAAGAAAAGCCCATGATTTTTTATACGGCTTTTCAGTATCTTAAACAAATTAATTGCCTTAGTTGTAGCATTACAGAGAGTAAAAAATGCTCCAGCAACACAACTGAAAGTGGGTATTTGGCATTCTCCTTGTAGGATTGCAGCCATGGTGATGGGCAAGGGCACGCTCTCCAGCTGACAGTACTTCTCTGACAGCAGTGGGTATATGGTCACTGAGTTAGGGGGTCTCGTCGTTACATTCCAGGATACCTGTTACTCTCATTCTAACAGCCTTTTTCTAAGCTCTGTCACTTTTTATGCGCATCACAAGGGTGTCTCGTGTCTCTAACACTTCACTACTTAGAAGAACACAGAGAGCTTTCACAGCTCAAATTCAAAATATGCCCCCCAAAAATCAAAACATGGTGCTATCCTGAGCCTTTTCTGCTGCTTAGAGGAACTCGTGGTTTCTGATGCAGGTATCTATACCTGAGGGTTGGTTAACAGGGACTGCAGTGGTATTACAACATCTTTTTCCTCTCTTGGTGGCTTTACAGGCACTGGCAGCAGTGACTGTGGGGAAGATGGGCTGGGTCAGACCCTCCTTTCCTAACCTATTAGCATCAGTGTTTGGGTCTGTGTTACTTGGCTCTGTATTTGCAGGCCATAAGGAAACAAGAGTCTCTGAATACCACTACGACGTCTACCCCTTAATCACTCTTCCAGGAGTTTTGTCAGGACTGTATCAGGGTCCACTGGCATAAATCCCAGAGTGAAATCTGGACCCATGTTATTTAATCTACACAAAGCAGAGTTTTACTCTGCAAGATGCACTGTAGCAAATTCATTTCATGTGTAACTTCTCTTAAATCGTAATTGCGGCCAATAGGCCAGGAGGAACTGGAAGAGCTATTGGGTTATTGGGGATTAAAATATTCATATTGTCTTTTGTAGTCTGATAAAGGACACGTGATCTGCAATGTTTTTACCATCTTTTTAAAACCCAAGCAACAAGAAAATAGCCCTTATTTGTCAACCCAAGACACCTTCAGTAGAGCTCAGATGTGGATTTGAGTGTTGAATTGGCATACATTTCCTCCAAGTTTAGAGAGTGTAGGATCATTCCCTTGCCCACTGCTGACTAGAGTGTCTGGGAAATTTAAGAGTATCTACATAAAATACAGGATGCAATTCCTTCCTTCTCATCTCTGTCAAAATCTTACAGGAAAGTTCTCTGAGCTTAATGTGTTGATTCAGCCCCAGAGACATGCAGTCTGTGAGAACTGCAAGGAGAGATGAAGTCTAAAGGATTTAAAAGGAGCTTAACATTTAATAGAGACTAAAACGAGTAAGCTGCAAACTCAAAACATTTCCAGAACCACATCTCCAGCATCCTAACACAGTTTTTATGAGTTATTATCACCTATTTTAAAGAAGATCCCCATTTCTATACAAATGAAATGAGATCATTTAAGTTCCACAAATGCCACAGACCTAGTAGCACATTCACAAGGGTGTGGTTTATTACTGAATTTCACGGGAACTTGTTTTAAATACTTGAGACTGGCCCCCCACAAGCTGTAGGTGAGGATGTGGAGTCCTCCCAACTTAGTAGAATTTGTGTTGACATAAGTTCAGCCTTGTGGTCTGATACCACTGCATGGATATACATTGTCCTGAAGAAGAGATGGTTATGTGCAAGCTCTCTGATAGGCGATTCCTCAGGAAGGGTGAACTTCCATACAATTCTTGTTTAAGTGTTTTAAAAGGTCTCAAGGCATGAATTGTTTTGATGTCATTCCCAGAAAAGCATCAGCCTCCTCCCCTGAAAGATTTAAATTACAGTATGGTGGGCTACAATTCAGTCAAACGAAACAAAAGCAGAATGAAACAGAAATGGCTGTTAGACCCTCATGCCAATAAGTCACTAAGTTCCCCATGACCTTTCCACACATTGTAGTCTCACTGGATACAAATACTTCTGCAGGATAAAGGGCTTTGATTCCTTACTGCTTCCATGGTAAGTAGTCACTGACATTTGGGTAAAGTAAGAAATTAGAAGAGTAGAAAATTATGCTGATGAAATAACCCATATGCAAATGTAAAATAAGCTTCTGCATAAAGCACTGACCCTGACTATACTACACAGAGTGAATGCCTTGTGTGTCTCAGAGGATTATGTCAAGAACATTATTCTATTTCTTTCACGCAGTTATATGTATTGTTCTCATCCTTGAGACATTTAAAAGTCCTGGTGCCTACATTTTAAAGGCAAAGAACCTGTTACCATTCCAATACAGAAATTTTATGAAATGCTTTTACATAAAGATGAGTGGGCCAGGTTCAGAATGGAACTTCAGCAAAGTGACAATGATTAAGCTCAAAAGTTGTGTGCCTGGCTCCAAAGTTGGAGTGTACCTTGTCGAGTTCCCTGTGCTTTGAATGTGGCACAGTTTTGTGCTTTGTGAAGAGGATTTGCAACAGCAAAATGGGGGAAATGCTGGAGACAGCTATGCCTCTGAAGGTCTATCACTCAGAAATTTAAGTCAGTGCTAATACAGGTATCGTGGTGAAAATGGATTCCCTTCCTGAAGCCACTTCCCACACTTTTGTATCTAAGATAAGTGTCCCATTGGGCTTTTTCAAGGTGGCAATAGTAGTGTGAAGGTGTGTGAAAGTAATGGGCAACCTTTTATCTTCCTGGGAGCTATGAGGAGTCATCACCTTACATGATAAATTGCTCTTTCCTGTAAAGTATTACTTGGAGACATGCAAATGCCACCTCCTAGGTCTTGCAAGTTAGTATTCTTCTCTCTATTGGCAAGGTGGGCTGCAGTGACTGCAGTTCCTTGGGACAGTTTCCTTCCTCTGTAGGCTCCAGGTGTTTAAATGACAGAATTTCCTTGTCATTTCTAGGCTGAGCACAAAATATGTGAGTTTTCTTCTTTCTCTATTAAGAGTAAAAAAAAGAAAAAAAAAGGCGGAAGTAATTTTTGTTTGCTTTACTGAGGAGGCAGTAGCCATTTTTGTTATTTCTTTACCCACCTTTGAATTGTTTGAATTGAACCCACCTTGAATTGTTTCATGGGAGACTGCAGCTTTCAGACAATTTCATGGCATCATTTGTTCCTTCTGTTGACATGGTGTGCAGATTTTGTGCCTCCTCTCCCAGCAGTAATGTAAGAACATTTCCATTTCTAAAATACTGCTTCACTTAACAGATTCCTTAATCTTGTAAGCGTGGGGAGATTTTTCTGAGGTGATGACTTTTCCCAGAAGTGACAATGCATCTACTCCTGGTATATGTCTGCTGTGCTGGAAACCTGTGTCCAGTGTGCTATGTTTTCCCCCCTGTCAAAGACAGAAGGCATCTCTTCGAAGCCTCGAGTCAAATAAACAGTGATCCTGTGGCAGGTCAGGTTGTGGCTCCTGTAAATCAGTCTGAAGCAAGGGGACCTCACGCAGTGGAAGTGCATCCAGGGCAGGATGTGAACAGGGCTGGCATGTGGCAGGGCTGCACTGGGATTTCCCACAGAACAGATAGAAATAAAACAAGGGAGTTCAGGGTGAAATTTAAAAATGAAAATCAAGCAGGAAGCTCAAAACGGGCAAATAATACATCCCCCATTTCAGTGAAATTTCTCTAAACATTCTGAATATTTTTTATTTCTTCAAACACTTTTTGTTTCAACCGCAGATAAATGTTTTAAAACTTTAAAAGATTTTAGTGACTTGGTAAATTCCAACTTGTAAAAGCAATCAGATTATTTCATTGATCCAGCTGTAGTTTTAAATTCTCATTTAAGACATATTTATAATAGTACTATAACAGTATGTTTTGAGGTGAGAGACTAAGATATTTTTTATTAAAGTTTTACAATTCTAAGGAGTTTTCTGTAACTTATCTTCTTTCATTACAAGTATTTAATATGTTGGCTATTTCAAAATACTCTGTGGGATTTCAAATGTCCTTTTTTTCCCCCAATGAATTCTTCAATCTCTGAGCCACATGCTAAAAAGATACACATATAATGATTGTCCTACCATACCAATGATTTGTAGATTCAGTAAGTAAATATTGATATAGTTTCCAGTATTGATCAGCCATAGTTCTTATCAATATTTGGAGATAATTATGTTAGACATCTTTCAGAACCCACCTCACCAAAAAAACCCCAAACCAACAAACCCTCCAAGACCAGTATGAATCTAATTGAGCATAAATAATATTCTTAATTAGACATATATTGTGGATTTAAAATAGTTTTATAGCATTTGGTATAGCATGATTGGTGCCTCAGTACTCAGGACCCAGGTAATTATAGGCTGGTCAGTCTCACCTCTGTCCCTGGAAAGGTGATGGAACAGATTTTACTGGATGCCATCTCCAAGCAATTGGAAGAGAAGAAGGTTACGAGGAGAAGTCAGCATGGATTCACCAAAGGGAAATCATTCTCAACCAACCTTGTAGCCTCCTACGATGTCACCACCAGCTAGGTGGATGGAGGGAGAGCAGTGGATGTGATCTACCTTGATTTCAGCAGGGCATTTGATACTGTCTCCCATGACATTCTGATAACAAAGCTAAGAAAGTGTGGGATAGATGAGTGGATGGTGAGATGGGTTGAGAACTGGCTGACAGGCTGAGCTCAGGGGTTGTGATCAGTGGAGCAGAGTCTGGCTGGAGACCTGTGACTAGTAGTGTTCCCCAGGGGTAGGTGTTGGTTCTGGTCTTGTTTAACATCTTCATCAATTACCTTGATAAGGGAATAGTGTCCACTCTCAGCAAGTACTCGATGACACAGAGCTGGGAGGGCTAGTGGACACACAGGAACGCTGCGCTGCCATTCAGAGAGACCTGGACAGGCTGGAGAGCTGGGCAGTGAGGAACCAGATGAGGGGCAATAAAAGCAAGTGTAGGGTCTGGCACCTGGAAAGGAACAACCGCAGGTATCAGTACAAGCTGGGGGATGACCTGATGGAGAGGAGCTCTGTGGAGAAGGACCTGGGGGTCCTGGTGGATGGCAGGTTGGCCACGAGCCAGCAGTGTTGCCCTGGTGGCCAAGAAGGCCAAAGGGATCCTGTGGTGCATTAAGAGAAGTGTAGACAGCAGGTCATAGGAGGTGATCCTCCCCCTCTACTCTGCCCTGGTCAGGCCTCACCTGGAGTCCTGTGTCTAGTTCTGGGCTCCCCAGTATAAAAAAGACAAAAAAAACGGGACCTTATCAATGTTTTTATGTATCTGAAGTGCAGAAGACAAAGAGAGATGGCCAACCTCTTTTCAGTGGTCTGTGGGGACAGGACAAGGGGCAATGGTCACAAGTTGGACCACAGGAGGTTCTACACCAATGTGAGACAGAACTTCTTCATGGTGAGGGTGATGGAGCACTGGAACAGGCTGCCCAGGGGTGTTGTGGAGTCTCCTTCTCTGGAGATATTCAAGACTCATCTGGACACCTACCTGTGCGACCTCCTCTAGGGAACCTGCTTTGGCAGGGTCATTGGACTCGATGATCTCTCGAGGTCCTTTCCAACCCCTACAATTCTGTGAAATTCTGTACTGAAGTGCTGATCCTAGCCATCACCCACAGAAGGATTATATCTGGAGTTACATAAATCTCACTTGAAACACTGTCAGGTTGTGAGCCACCACAGCTCCAACCCATCTTTAGGCTCACCATCATTTGATAGAGTTTTTTTGCATACTCCTGCGTGTCTCAGTTTTACAAGACTCTGGCAGATGAGCTTGTCTGGTCTCCCAAAGGCAGCTGTGGACACTTTTGCCCCAAGCTATTCACTTGGGCCCTGTGCAGAATCTTGATACTCCACTAGGGAACCAGCAGCTGGGATCTCCAGCCACACCACTGACAAATTCACAACTTAGATAAAGCTGCTTTCATTATCTGTCAAAGGCTGGCCAAGCTTTCATCAAAATGGATGAGACACAGGCACGTAGTCCATTTTTGTTGTCTGGGAGAAGTGTGGACACTGGAGCAAAGTAAACTACTGGGCAGATGATTACTGCTTGAAATCTATAGGTTTTCCAGAGTTTGTCCCCTTGCATACCTGAAGCTGCTTTATATTATTTTTTTTCTTAAGTATTACCTATTTCCCATCAGGGACTTTAAACTTGAATCTTCTGTTAAAGTTGCACCAATGTGATTATGCTGAGTTCATATTATTGTGGATTTATGGAAGTAAAAACAAACAGCTTCACTTTATCTTAACAGTTTTAACGGGAAGAGATCTTTTATTAAGTAAGATAGAATTCTCATTATCACAACTCAAATAGGAGTGTCCTACATCAGCGACATTTTCTATCTGAAATTATATTTTCCATGACAGGGTTTCAAAATATTGCCCTATAAGTGTGTTTATTTGTCTGTGCTAATTTGTGTTCTACAGTGTTAGGGGAAAAAAAAAAAAAGGGAGATAGGTGTTAAATGTTAATGGACACTCTGAAGGAAAATGTGGTTTTATTTGTCAGACCCTTACAAAGTTAGAAGTGAGCTTTAGAAATCAGACCTTTTGAAATTCCTTATAAAAAGAAAACAAGGTTCTTTTTTGCTCTTCATGGATATCAAAGGAATTTTGTACATGATTAGGAGCACCTGGCTCTAATTGAGTTAAATAGCCTCAAGCATCTGACTTTAACTATAAAAGCTGAGAAATTCCACTGCTTCTTCATATACTTTTCAGATGCAGAAGGAATCAGGATGCTGTTTATATTTCAACAACTAGCCTTAAAAAGACAGAAACAGAAGTTTTAGAAGCATAAGCATTAAATTTTGATTTTGGAACAAGCAACACACCCTGTGTGGAACAAAGCAGCAGGCTGATATGGAAAGTGGAGTCTTCTCTTAAGATGAATTGATTTGGTCCGATTGTTTGGCATTTTCACTCTCAGGTATTATGAATGCAGAGTATTATTGGCACTTATTAACAATATGAGCTGCACGTGCTATACTATGCATGATTTAGTGTTCATTTTGCACATATTACAGCCCTACTAACGTGCTTTAGACAATAGCATTTCTTTATAGTTCGAGAGTATGTGTTGCTATTCCTGAAATGATGCATGTTTAGGGAATTATATTGTAGAGCTAGAATGGAAGACTGAGAGAAAAGAGCATAAAATAAAGTTTAATGACAAGCTGCTCTTTAAGATGAAGTCTTTCCTTTAATTGCAGGGTTCATTCATTTCTATGGAGTGCAAGTAAACAAAAAGGAAATAGCTTTTGGCCTGATGAGCACCGGGAGGATGTTTCTGTACAAAAATATTTTTTATGCTGTACATCCAGACAGTTTTCATTGTGCTGCCTGGAAGAGATTGCCAGGCATTAATGTTATTAATGAAAATGCTGAAGCTGAAGAAGATAAATCCCCACCTAAATGTTATAGCTCAAGCAGTTAAGAAGTCCAGTGAAGCTGTGATATAGTTTTAAAGTAAAGAGGTTGTGTAAAATGAGTTTGTAAGCAGAAGCTGTCACTACATACAAATGGCTTCAGCAGTCCAGAATTACACCAGCTGCAAATGTGATTCTACAAACTACAGAGTATGGTGGCCCTGATTAAGCGATGATATGATTTCATATCACCATGCCCCACTGATGCAATGACTTACAGTCCTGATGTACATAGGAAAGACAGAACAGGACCAGAGACTTTCTCACAGAGAAAGAGCACAAGGCTGTGCTAACGCCAGCTTAATCCGACCTCGCCATAAGATTTTAGAAAAAGCATGTGTTTGTTTACCTGCAGACCAGAGCACCCCAAGTAAGGCAGGATGCAATGAATTGCACAAAAAGAGGTCTGTCTGCATGCTAAATTATTAAAGATCCCGCTCACTGCAAAATAATTTAAACAAAAGCAAGGCAATAAGACATGATGGTCTTCTTTGCTGTTCCTTAGTTTCACATGGACATTGCTTTGTGTTTACAGTGAGCCATGTGAGTTCAGACAACTCTAAGCTGAGCTGTTTGTCCTGGTGGTATTTCAGATTTCACACCTCACGCTGTAAAACTTTCCAGGACCAGATCTGTACTTTGAAGTATACAGCATACAACAGTAAACATTAACGAGTCATAAACATATTTGGCCCCAAAAATGTTTTACAGATTATACTTGCCTTAGTCTGTGATGATACCATTCATTATCCTGCAATTTCAAGAATGTGTAGGATGTGGGCTGGGTGAAGCAATCAGACTTTATGGAAAACTTTTGTCTTAAAGGCTTAAAAAGTATTGTGGCTGTGTATTTTCTTGACCATTTAAAAGGTTCTTGCTGCTGCTTAACTCTGCATGAATTCTTATTCAAATGAAAGTGTCATGACAAAACAAACTCTGAAGAATATGACAGTTGAAAGTGGCGTGTTTAAAAGCTAATATTTTAATGAAGACAGTACTTGCCAGCTTACGTTAACAAAGGCCTGATCTAATGAAAGCTGTGTATAATTCCATGCACTGGATGCCAGTTGACAGCGTATAGATACTGTACTTTCAGTTATACTCAGCTGAAGATAAATGCACCACACCTTTAATAGGCGTTTGCAGCCCAGTATCTGTGTTTATGTGTCAGTATGGAGGTGCTGTTTGACAGACTTTGTGAGCACAGGTCAAAATCACAGCCACACCGATTCCACTGCGTTTGCCCTGGTAGTTGCTTGCACAATGTCAGCTGATCCCTGAGCAGAGGTTTTGGCATAGCCTCTTCGCTGAACTCAGAATTAAAAGCCATTGTGGGGCTCACACACTTTCTTTCCTGCTGTTTTCTCATAGCGACATCTTCCTAGGTTCACTCCACCCATGCATTCCTATTCCTTCTGTTTTTCACGTCATCCCACTTTTCCTCCTGAGCCCCTGGGTAACGTTAAACACTCTGTTTCCTCTCTTAATTGGTGTGGCCTCCTCACACTTATTTAAGGTTTCATTCCTGTGATTAGAGTCTTTGCAGGCTGACTCTAGAGATTTTTGTAGACTTGCTGGGAAATAGATTGGCCCTCTGCATGGGTCCACTTGCAGAACTACGTATTAAGCGTAAAGTCTTCACAGAAAGAAACTGCTTAATTATGACAACAGTGAGTAATACCGGAGAACTGGTAAAAAAAATGCACACGCAGGTAAATGTACAAGTATGTGTATTGAGGTCGATAGCTGAAGGAACAATTATTTTTACAAAAACAATAACAAGCACAAGAGATCTATGTTTTTAATTACAAAGTAAAATATTCCAAAATGTCTAACTGATGGACGGGAAGCTTTACCAAAGTGCTGAACATAAGGGAACCTGACATTAAATGTTTGGTATTCTGCCATGACATTTGCTGAATTTTATTTTCATGCTGAATTTAAACCATCAGTACTGCTAAATTTGATTCTTAGAGGAATAATGCACAAAAATGGAAATATAAAATAGAAAAGAATGTAACTCTTATGAATGTGGTCTGATACTACATTATATACTTATGAAAATTATAAAGAAAAAGAGATTTATTTTGTTTTGCTTTGAAATTCCTCTAAGTACAAAGAGTGGAATGTTCTTTAAGAATTAGTGTGTTCCTTTAAAGAAGAATTCTTCAGCTTTCCTTCATTTTAAATGTAAGTTTTCAGTATATTCACTTTCTTTCATCTTTTTATTTTGTGGAAGGTTAAATAAATACCACTGATCGATGTGGACGTTTATATTAATCCTCAAGATGTTGACATTCAGCAGGCTTGGCCTACCCACTTTGTTAACTTGCAGTAGTGGCAAATTATTACCATTGTTCCATATTTGTCTTTGCAGATGCATCTTAGGGAAGATAGGTAATTTTTTTGGCTTTACATGTATTAGGAAGATAAACTGGCCTTTGGTTTTATTCCAGGTATGTCTCAAGTCTCTCACAAGATAGAAATAATTTATTCACTAGTGTATGCCATACTCTTAAGGAACCTGTAAGGCCATAGGTAAAGTCCTCAGAAGAATGAGCACTGGGCAAGCAAAATACGAATCCTGCATGGATTGCCTGGCAGATTCCCTGGATGGTAACCTAGTCAAAAGGGTCAAACATGTTTCCTATGGACTGCCTAAGTTGTCTAAGTCTACTAAGTGTCTATAAGATCAGTCCAGTTCATAAAGTCCATTTGGAGGTCCTGGGACATGAATCAGATTGGGTGATTGCAATACCTTTTTTTATCTGAACATAGAGTCTTAGAGTCACAGAATCATAGACTCAAATAATAGTTGGAAGGGACCTTTAAAGGTCATCTATGCCAACCCCACCCTGCAATCAGCAGGGTAATTTTCAACTGGATCAGGTGGTGAATAATCATTATTACATCTCTTACAGTTTTGAGAGTGAAGGGATGTGTGCAGGCTGCTGCAGTGTTTAGCTAGAAAATAGTATCATAGAATCATAAAGTGTGTTAGGTTGGAAGGGACTTTCAAAGGCCATCTAGTCCAACCCCCTGCAGTAGGCAGGGACATCTTCACCAGATCAGGTTGCTCAGAGCTCCATCAAGGGTGACCACCACCTTTTGGATGTGAACATCCAGCCAATTCCTTATCCACCAAACAGTTCACCCATCAAATCCATCTCTCCAACTTAGAGAGAAGGGTGTTGTGGGGAAAACACAACCACAGGTCAGATGAGAAATCCATGAATGGGTCTGAGGAGATCATTCCATATCCAAGCTTTATATTGGCATTTTCTGGACCTTACCTCACTCCCCTTTCCCAGAGTATTCAGAGCTTGTGGAACCTCAAGGTTTGGTTGTGGTTTAAAAATGTACATCAAACACTAGCTGAGCTGTACAGTGACTATTGGTAATTTCTAATTGTTTTGAAAAGAAAGCACAATGAAGTAGTCTTATAAGAGGTAAATAAATCAGTGGTTCTTGCTGATCAGTTAAGCTATCTAACTATTGATCCCTAGAACCTAGTTAGAATTTAGGGAGGCAATATTGCTAATTAATCAGTGTTATGATCACAGTATTCATATATTTGTCTAGGGAAAATGTTTCATCATAAAGACCAAAAAGGAACATTTCATGTTTGTGCCATGTCCACACTAGGGGAAGGGGGAGAAGATAATACGATGTTTTTGAAGTCACACATATTCACAATTCTAGTGCAAAGAAAATGAATTAAATTTAATATGGGCAAGCCTAGTGAAATAAAAAAAGAACGGGAAAATAGCAATTAGTTACTTTTAAATAAAAGAACTTCAGTTTGCCTTGCCTATATTGAAAACTTTATACACATTAGGTAAAAATTTGCCTATTTTATGTGAAAAGAGGCCACGCTGTGAATCAGGCAAGATGACCTATGGCCTAAGGCTTTGAGCAGTAGTAGGCTCAGTGAGCCTCACAAGTAGGAGGCTATTTCCCCAAAGGACTTTAAGGTTTTGGCAAAACATTGTTGTTTAAGTACATTAAAACTGCAGACCATGAGCAGGAAAGTATGTCTGCTATATGTGCCTTCACCCCAGGATGCCTTCTGTCAATGTGATTCTGTGTTTTTCTTATGGGGACATCAGTTTCCCAAAGAATCAATACACACTGTTGTCCTGGCTTAATTTTGAAGAAAAAAATAGAAAGCATAAATGCTGATGCTATTACACATCAATGCAGCAAGACTCAGAGAACCTCTGCTTACCTCTTCTAGAAAGGGGAGTGGCCTCAGGGGAAAGGTACAACTCCCAAATCATGGTCTCCTTTCTGCAATACCTGGGACTATACTGAGGTGCTTTGTTCTCCCCATGTCCTTCCAAACACAAGAATCTGAGCTCTAGGCTTACTCTGTATTTCAAAAAGAGATTACCTAGGCTCACTTGTGAAGACTAGATTTTACCCTCCCCTTCCTCTCCTGCAGCCCCCCACCCCCTTTCCTTTCTCTGCTTCCTATCAATAGGGAACAGAGAACAAAAGTTTTGTGTCTTTCAGAGGGGCAGGGTTCCTCCAAACTCTGTGTTTGGTGTAGCACTGCAACAAAAGTCACTGAAATGATCATGTCTCCTAGAAACTCAGCAAAAGATGGAGACTTTCTCCATGGCAGAGTAGAGTTCTTAAAATATCTCAAAACAGTACATCCTTAATCCAAGTGAACCTTGGCTAAAATAGTTAATGTAGATTAAATCATCAGTGAATTGGCCTTAAGTTCAGAGTAGTGGCTCAAATTCTGCTACATTCAGCTGTTTGTTCGACTGCTTTGCATTATTCCAACAGCACAAAACACCCAGTGAATATGTCCCAGCACATTTCTTGTGAAATCATGGATTTGTGTAATAATTGCTCAGCCAGTTTGATTTACCCCTTTTACAAGTCACCTCAGTGAGACAACATTAAGCTGGAAAGGTTTGCCATAAGTATGGCAGTTCTAAGGAGATTTTTGCCCAAGGGAGCATCATGTGTTACAGAAGTCTGAGAAAAAAAAACCCAAACAACACTTTCAATGTTTTCTTCAGTCTGACTGCAATTTCAATAGTGTTTTTTGCAAATCAGGGAAACTTAGTATTTCTCCAATTTTTGTGCTTTCTGATTCTTTCTCACTGTTTTACCTCACAGTGTAAGTCTATCAATTCCCTCTTTCAGGTTGTGACACATCTCTCTAAAATAAGCACCCCATGGAGCCAATTATTTGCATGGTTTGAAATGAGGAATTTGTCAAACGTAACCCTTTTCTCCCATCCTTTAACAGACAAACTCCCACAAATATGTTTGCTGCTTAAAATTGCCTGTCAATGTAAAGAAAAGTCCGGTTAACAAGAACTACTGGGAAGAACCTTGTAATTTCTTAGCACAACAATCTTTCAGGATGCCGAGGTTGTACTTTGAGTTCTGGTACAAGTTCTGTCTTATTCCTGAGTCAAGCATTTCCCAGGACTTGCTCTCACATAGCAAAATGGTTAATGCAGTGCTATAAAAAGCGGTGGATGCAATAAAAATGACAATGCATAAAGGCAGCTTACAGTAATATGGAACTAATTTATTGAACATAAATATGTTTTCCATACCATTTTATAATTCAGCAGTTCCAGAAACTGCATCTACAGCAGTAAAAATAAGAACATGGACACCTTATGGAAATCAGAATAAATTTGTCAATGGCTTCAATCGGAAGGTGCTGAGGCCTGGAATTGTTTTTTGAAGACCATTGATAAACCAAAAAGCACATTCCAATATGTGATGATTGAATACTTGGCAAAGAGAGTACATAATTTGCTGAGTGTGGATCTTGGAATATACAATTGCATTCACAATTGAATGCATGAATGTATGGGAAGCTGAGCTTTGGTCCAGATAAAATTGATACATTTTCAGGGAAGTGGCTTAAGATACCATATTGTCTCCTATTTAAGACTAGTCCAAATACTGTTTATTCATGAATTTAATTTTATGTCAATCTATGAGCAAATGATAAGCTGGTCAGACCACTTTTGTTTTAATTAAGAATGTAGGCATATTTGAATGATTTACAGTGATTTAAGTGAACTTGGTTCTATAGCATAGTCATTAAATCTGCTAAAAACCCACAATGTATAACCAAACTGTAGGATGCTGTTTGATCAATTGTCAGAACGGAGGATAAATTCTTCTATTATTATTGGCAAAACATGAGCTGCATAGTATAATCTCTCAAGATAAAGTAAATACATTCTTTTGCAATTAGGCTTAAAACCAAATCCTAATTATGAAGCATTTGAAGTATTAATTTGCCATAGAATGGTAAATACAGCAGGAAGAATTTACCCTATGAAGAGTCAAGGGCATTTTACACAGCAGTTTATGGACTCAAAACCAGAAGAACTTGCCATTGCAAAAGATGCATTTGTGCAATAATGGGTGATTCTTACTGAATCTTTAAGTTACAGGACAGAAAGTTTTGGTCTTAAACATCCCTTGTGTGAACTACACTTCTCAGGTTTAAAAAGTTCAACGTATTTAAAGGACAGGAGAAGGGTTCTGACTGTAGCTCAGCAGAACAGCATGCAATCCTAGAACCTCCAGGGGCGATGCCTGCATTTCTGGGAAATATTTCTATATAAGAGCAAGGATCGGGTTTGGCTTCTGATTAAGTGACAGGCTGTCAGCCATGAATCTAAAGTTACTTATTTGTTGTCTCACTTCAGGCACTTGTATTAGCCAGTTTTAAGACAGCCTCACAAACAATATTCATTTTGTGCTTATCTTCATTAAATTTATTAACAGTGAAATGCACCTAGTTACCCAGCTGTCAAAATGGGGATTTGCATGAATAAATCATAAGTTATGTTTAACCTGGTATTTGGCTTCTCCTCTGAAATTGAGAATTAGTATAATGAAGGATAAAGGCTGTTCTTTATCAGAGCCTAACCAAATCAGGACAGAATATATGAAGGCGTAATCACACGTTTCAGCACTAGCCGTCAAATTTTAAGCGATGATCTAATAATGAAGGATTAAGTCCTTACTGGGCAATGTTTCTGGCATGCTCAAGAGATGGCCCATATAGAGAAGGTCTGTATTGGCAATCATCTGCTCTGGAAAGAGAGTGATGTTTAAGCAAAGACTAGCCTCCTTTAGCCAATAGCTAGAGAGGAATGATTGTAGCAGCTAGAAAAAAATAATATTGTGACTTTTTGGAAAGATCCATTTTACTTGATTAGAGGGTTTCTTGAAGTCAATTTGAACTCTGCAGGTTGGAACAATATTCCAGGCCTTTTCTATTACATCTAACGATTTTAATAATTCTATTACCGGGTATTTTAGGGCAGTAGCAAACTATATGCTGTGAGGAACCGTGACCACAGCCTCTTCAATAAAGTTTCATAAGAAGAGTTTCCTTTGTGCACAGCTTGGCTAGAGCAAAGCAGAATCTATAAAAAAAAATTATGTTGACTCTGTAAGATCACATGTAATGGAGTTAACTCCTCTATAATAAAATACCTGCTTGCTTATATACCCTCTGTGTGAATGCCAAAAGCGATTTCCCATTGTACTGCATACAGAATAAGCGCAGCTCTACTTAAGTCAGGTAAACTTTTATTTTTTTTAAATGGTGATATATTATTTAAGCCTCATCCCTTTGCACTTTTTAAAATAACTTGTTCTTCTTTTTATATTTTATGGGTTTTTTTTAAGGAGAAAACACCCTAAAAGAACAAATATAATGGAAATGATGACAATACGAGTATAACCTTTAAAATATTTAAGCCAGTAAAATTCACACTCACATCAAAGAGTTGAAAATAATATACAATTTAAGTTTCTTGGTTCCCATACAATGAATCATTTGGGTTAATTATAGTTATGTTAAAGGAGATAAATAACCTTGCTATGTGATGTTTTCCTGATCAAAGGCAGTGTACGTTTCCTGTATCTCTCTAAACCATATGCACCCACAACGTGCACTGTGTGTATAAAATGCATACACAGCACACTATACATACCCATATATACACAAGTATGGCATCTTCATTTGAACAAGAGGAAGGTTCAACATCCATAAATGGCAAAGGGACAAACTAGAGGGCAAATCAGAAGGCTAGGGGCAAGACGGTTATGATACATATATTTTATTCTAGACAAGGCCTCAAACTCATGCAGTATTGTATTTTTGGTAAAAAAGTATTCTTTTGCTGCTTTGCAGGGACAGGATGTGTTTCAAAGACACACGGTGAATGCAGAGACAGTGGAGACATGAGCATTTGGACAGAGCATTGAAGTGGCTTTCAGACCTGACTGAGGATCGCTTAACTGCACGCTCTAAAATGACAGTCTCATGAAAATCATGGGTGTTGCAACAGGCCTTTCTGATGAAAAATATGGTGCGAGGCATGCTATAGGACTGCACTGATTCGTCAATCACATTGGTGCAGAAATGTCAGGAGTCAGCTGGCTAGTGTCTGTGACAGTGGCAGTATGAACCAGCCGAATGACATCTGGCCCTCGTTTGCCATTGCTTTCCATGGGTGGGTGAAGAGTCTTACTTGATTTCCTGAAAGCATTTTTCCAATCATAGCTGTTTTCCTTCCAAAACAGCCTGTACCTATCAAAACTTGACACAACCAATCAAGATGAAACTTCCAACCTCCCTGTTTATGTTATAAAATCACACAGTATTATTGAGTCTTTTCCTATTATTTCAGAATATTTAATAAACTTCGTGAGTCCTTCAGGTTTCAGTGACACTATGACAGTAAGAACCTGGAGACAGAAAATTCCTTTTGTGAAATGCTGGGATTAAAAATGTTCATACTGGACAGGAAACAACTCCAATGGCATTGCAGAGAGTCTATGTGAAATATACATTCAAATCGCTTTCTGCCCACCTTCCACACATCAGGGCCCTATGGCCAATCCGAGTTTTTAACAGCAAACTGCCTCCTTCAGCTGCCCACCCATGCTGCTGATACCAGAGCTGAGGCAGCATGGGTGTTGTCTCACTCCATGGCTTGGTGTTAACTCCCGAGGTGGCTAATGGAAGTGGAAATCAATGGGTGGTTGTGGTTATACACAGCTAGCTGCAAGTGAGGGTGGCTGAGTAGTCAGCAGATATTGCACTCAATGCTCCTGTGGGAAGAACAGAAAGCTGGTGTTGCCCACAGTGAGATGGGCAGCAGGAATTATCCCCTCCACACTCCCAAGTTAAATCTAATAGAGACTGCAAGTCAGAGTCATTGGTCTTATGAATGGGTAATGAGCATTCCCCACACTTAATTATATAAACAAAGTGCTTTTGTTTATTATATAAACAGAAATCCTTGCAATTACCAGGTAACCTAAAGAAAATCCTTCTCCAGGGTAATCGGTACATTTTAGGCTCTAGGAGATTTAAATTCAAGTCTTTTTTTCACTCAGGTATGTTCCCATGAAATGCTTTTGTTCTAACAAAATTAATTATTCCTCTGAGACATGTCTGACTAACTCCAGTCATAATCCATTCAATACAACTAAACTCATGTATAAAGAAAAATATTCTTGCAGATTGTGTTCTGGAATCTGTACTGTTTCCAAGGAGCTAGATTTATAAAATATTTTTTTAATTACTAAAGAAACCCCCAAAACTAACCCACAGTAATATTTGATTATGATACACATCCAGCACTTTTGTAATTGCAAAACTGTGAGGAAACCTTTGTATCACACTGAGCTTGAGCTATTGAGTCCTACAGGGACTTCACTTTTTTTTTTCTTCCCCCCNAGAGAAGTTCTGCACCAGGAAGGACTCTACATACATGGAGTGACACGGACACTTGTGTAAGCCTTTGAAGCAATGACTTTTAGAGGTCCTGATGGAGGATACCCAATTGCTGAGCTAAAAGTGCAGTATGAAAAACCTGCCGTTCATTTACTGAAGGAGTTGTGGATACACATTCTGCCTCTATTTCTCTTGCTGTCTTGCAGCCTATGGGGAGAGGTGTGAACAATTAGCTAATGAAGAGCACACTATGTCTAGACAGAGCTAACTGTTAGCAGATGATTACTGTTTATATTTGTCAGTGAGCTCAGTGACACGAACAAGATAGATGTGCATCAGGAATAGATATCACTGGACTCCAAATTACTGTCCTTGCTTTTTTTTTTCTCCCTTTCGTTGTAAGAAGTACAGATCATGCTGACTCCCAGCCTCACCGTTTCTTCAGTGATGGAGAGGCGTGATGCTAAGACCTTTGAAATATTTACCTTCTGCACAGGGTGTCCTCTCCTGGTCTTGTATTTTAAAAATAGAAATAAAGTCTGTATTCCTTTTCACATAGTAGGGCTTAAAGGATCAAGGCTGAAATATTGTACTGTCAGCATTGTAAGAAACAAGTGCTAAATATGAAGATAGGTGCTAGCTTGGGACTCAAGAATTAACAGATCCTTTCCTGTTTGACCTTGGTCAGATCACTTTGTCCCACTTTGCGGTGCCTTGCTTTCTCACCCATAAAGTGTGGCTAAAGGTGCACTGCGCAAGGAGAACTATGGGAAAAGTGTTATGTTGCTGCAGGCAGGGGAAGGACTTGTAGATATTCCTCTCAGTGAACTTGCTTGTGGATTTTTGTAGTACATTTTCTTTTACACAGTGGTTCAGTGGAAGGTGGTTTGAAGCAGAAGTGAAAGCACAGAAGTAACAGTTTGTCACTTAATATGTCTTGCTGCCCTCGAGGCTTAAGAGCTAGATTGCTTTGTGTTCTTACATGTATAAAGCAGTATTTTAGTAAATGTTCAAGAAATCACATAACTGTAATGCCTAAGTTGCACCAAATAATGGAAGCCATTAGGTCAACTATCATCTAGAAGTAGAGTTTTAGGTAAAAAGAAGGAATTTATAGTTCTGTCTGGTTTAAAATGAAATGGGAATATTTTTTAAGGGGGGGAGGTGCTATTGGGAAACATTTTGGCTTTTCTTTCTAGCTATAAACAGATGCTTGTTCATATTATGCCAGATTTACTAGCTAAGGCTGCTCTTCATCAGCAATGCATAAATCCCTCTTGACTGATTGGCAAAGCACAGCAAATAAGCTGGCATACTATGGGACAGCTTGCTTACTGTGTTTGCAGTGATTTTATAGTCCTATTCCAGCAATATTGCTGTTGGTTTTGGTGGTCCAAACTAATTTTTTATCAAATCTCTTCACATGAAGAAATTTGGAGGGATTGAACTTTGTGCTGAGAGTTGGTTGCAAACTACTATACAAAATAAAGCAAAACTATTAAAGCCAAGAAGGGATTGAGCACACTGTCTGTTTTGTGGTCAATAATTCCTTGAATAAATTACATGGAAGATATAAAAGAGGAAGGAAATGTTCTGGCTTTGCCTATGTGACCCTGCACTGTCTGTGTAGGTTTTTAGGTATCTGTCTATCCAGCCCTCCTGGCTGTATGCTTGCCTGGAAGTAATTTGGAAAATGATGCAACAAACCAAATCCCTAATAGATTGATAATGACTGAAAATGATCTCTCTAGGGATGATGTTTATTATACAGTCAGTTGTCTTTAAGAAACAGTGTCATTGGTAGATGTGGTATTGTAAACTGAACACCACAGAGCTGTCATGGACATGCCTTGGAAATGGAATTGCAAAAATCCCCTTACCCTTGGGGTGATCTTTTCACCTGAGAGCTGAAATGTTTTCATTCATTATTGGCACTTGCACTTTGGTGATAAAGGACACAGATATGATGTCTACTACTTAAACAGAATGAAATCCAGTCACAGTTTTGGGGTGAAAAAATTAATTTTCAACATTTGCAGGTAGATGTCTACGTGCTAAGTCACCACTTTTTCTTGCTTTTATAGCTGTATGAAGACAAAAAGACACTTTTAGGTCATGACCCACATGATTTAATTCATGCCTCTGCATTATCATGAGACAAATGGGAAAGTAGAAATACTATGTCCTCTCCATTGACTGTGAAGTGAGCCATAGGTGACTCAGGTGCAGGTGGCAACACTGAAAACCTCCTCTAGATTACATTAATGTGACTCAAAACACTTATTCTCCAAAGTCTAGGAATCATGAAGGTTACATCCCTTTTTAAGATCAAGGCTTATCTCAGTTTCTCCTCCAAAGGTCATAGTGACAACTGAATTCAAAGACTTGTGATTGAATGGGAAGACCTCTCTCCTGCTTGGTGTGGAAGGTGAGGAATTCTCCTCCACATGCTCATTCTCCCCATGAGAGCGTTAGAGGACCTGACACCAAAATCCCTTCTGTAGAACAGACTATTTGTTTGACAAATCTCTGCTTTGACTTAGGGAAACTGGTTTGTTTTGGTTTTTTTTTTTTTTATAGTTGCCACTTTTCCAAATTGCAAAGGGGTAGGAAGAGGTCAGCTACAGTTCATTAGGAAATGAGTAGAACGCCACTGGATTCGCATTACTGAGGAACCCTGAGAGACATTTAATCAGAATGAATTTCTCTTCAGTCTCATCAACCCTGATAAACTTCATGAGAAGGCCAACCCATTTATCTCTGCTATTAAAAGCTTGAGATTTGGAGAGGACTAAATGAAGGGAGCCCTCATTAATTGTATTTATACAGCATACACACTGAACTATTTTTAGCTTTCATGCTGTATTCTTAACACATTTGAAGTATAGAAGTGGAAACTGGGAATAATTTGTCTGTGAACTACATGCCTGTGGGGTGTAAGCTAAAATGCCTTCTTTGATCTAACAATGAAGTGAATTTGTGTCATGGACCACACACTTGAAAAAGGCAAGCAGAGGAAAGATAGAAGGAAGAGGTTCAGACATTAATGTTAAGGTCCATGAACTGTGTGTCTTTTCCTCTCCACTCTGCCCTAAGATTAAAAGGCAGTTGCTGGAGTATTCACAAAAGTTCTGTGTTGCTGTGGAGCACAGCAAGACTCTGAGCATAGAGGTAATACATATTAGTGGAAAATAAAATTATTCCTTATGTCTTTGCTGGTAACTCTGTTTCGACAGTTTTGTTGTCTAAGTGCTCTTTGTTCAGAGGTGGGAGAAAACAGTTCAGTAAGTGACCTCTTTAAGAGGGTTGCTTTCCATTTTCCCTAGCTGACATTGTAATGGATTTCAGGACTTTCAGTCAATACAGAAAGTGTTTTCATACAGCTTCTTTGTCTTTTTTTCTGATTTTTTTTTAAGTTTTGTTTTGTTTAATATGCCAACCTTATTTGTAACAGATCAAAAGTTAGGTCTGTGGTTATACAGTGTGCACATATTCTGTAAATATGTTTGCACTAGGATATACAGAACCAAATTCAACCCTGACAGTACTACTGCTGATTTTGCTGGGGTTATATGAGGGCTGGGTTTGCCTCTGTGTGAAACTCAGCTGATGGTTTTCAACATGAGAAGAGTCTGAATAAATGTGTGTTGCTTATTTGGGATATCCTGCCTTTCCCCTCTAGAAGAGATGAAGATGTTGTCCTAATAGTGATTTCATTACTCACCTTCCCACTAGATACAGTCACTATCTTGCCAACTTGAAATACTGGGTGTTTTTTCATAATAAATGAAGCATAAATAAAACAGAGAGTCCTTATGCTAGAAGGCAAACAGAGGAGGATATAAAAAGTGCTTTAACTGCGATCAGTGAAATTCTTAGCTGTCCCAAAGTGACTTGGGCTCACTGGTCTGATTAAATTTTTACAGTAGTTATGCTCCTGAACTACTTAGTGTTTTTTTGAAATCTAACCTACTCACAAATGCAAGTACATGGAAATAAAAATTCTGCCCAACTAACTGCAGTAAATTAAAATCAGACATCTGAAGACAGCCTCTCCGTCAGCCCTGTCTGTCATCTGGATAGTATTGGCCACGAGTTAGGGATCTCCTGTAAAGGAGTGTTTGAATTGCCACACTGATTTGTGCAACACACTTAGATAGACTGAAATCAGAGCTGTTTTACCTTACATGACCGGCTGAAAACAGGAGCTGTGATGTGAGCAGCTTAGGCAATGCTCTCCTCAGCTAGCAATGTCTCCCACGGGAATGGGGGTGGGCAGCTCAGGGAGTGAACAGCTCAGCCATATGACTTTAAAATGCTATCACAAGTCCGTTAGAAGGTCTAGCTGAAAAAGAATAGCCTTAAATAAGCAATAATTCCCATTCATAGAGGAAACCCACATCCTAGCAGAAAGCCGGGTCCTGGTCTCTTGCTTCCTTGCTGACATCAACAGAAGGAAATTTTCCCAAACGGGAAGGAAGGAGGGAAGGAAGGAAGGAAGGAAGGAAGGAAGGAAGGAAGGAAGGAAGGAAGGAAGGAAGGAAGGAAGGAAGGAAGGAAGGTAAATTTTCTAGACCACCAAAGGTTTGCATTAAACATGAGTAACAAGGAAAAAAACATCAGTCATATGTTCTAGTAGACACATGCCTTCAACCATTATTAGTTCTTTGGCTTTAAAATACCGTCCAACTTTAAATGTCAGCCTCTCATAGCCTGAAAACTTCAGCATTTATAGAAGTCTGGGGAAAACCTTGTAAAATTTTTTCATTTATATTTCAGAAGATTTTAATTCATCTTTAGTATGAGTTTTTAATCTGACAGTGGTCACTTCAAATAATCTTCATATTGTAGTTTACTAAATTGATTATTGGTAGAGAAAACTGAAAAATTACAAGATTGAGGAGGTGAAACTCAAGTTAAAATGATGTGAAATGAAAATATAGATTTAATAGGAAACTTCTTTTCTCTCAGTAGTACAGCTCAATGTATGTCCTCCCACACAGCAGGTCAGTGTGTGACTCACCAGCCTTGTTGTAATCTCAATCCATAGTCACTGCAGCTCCATACTGCTATCTGCTCTTTACAGCCAGTGAGGACACTGTAACAAAAGATTTGAGTGCTGGCTTGTGGGCTGCATTCACTCAGGCCTGGGTTGCTGCTGGTTTGGAGCCCATTAAAGACAAGCACCAATGAGATGGCTTGTCCTTTCAGTTCCTTCCAAGCTGAGACACATTGACACATTTTTCTCAACATCTATTAGACTCTTTTCTAATTCTAATTCTAAGTCTATTCTTGGATCTATTAGAATACTGAGGGAACTGGCAGAGGAGCTTGCCAAGCCACTCTCCATAATTTATCAATATTATCATTTATCAACAGTTCTGGATAACAAGGGAGATCCCCAACTGTACACTTGCCAGTGTGATGCTCATCTACAAGAAGGGATGAGAGGAGGATCCAGGGAACTACAGATCTGTCAGCCTGACCTCTGTACCAGGGAAGATCATGGATTGTTCATCTTGAGCACGCTCACCAGCCATGTGGAAGATAACCAGGGAATCAACCCAGTCATCATGGGTTCATGAAAGGCAGGTCCTGCTTGACCAACTTGATCTCCTCCTATGGCCAGCCTTTGATACTGTCTCTCACAGCATTGTCCCAGAAAAACTGGCAACTCATGGCTTGGACTGGTTCATCTTCTCTGAGTAAAAAACTAGCTGGATGATTGAACCCAGAGAGTTGTGGTTAATGGAGCTAATTTCAGCTGGTATCCAGTCATATTTGTATCCTTCAGGGCTCAGTCTTGGGACCAGTCTTGTTTAATGCCTTTATCAATGACCTGGATGAGGAGATTGAGTGCACGCTGAGTAAATTTGCATATGATACCAAATGGGGAGGGAGTGCTAATCTGCTTGAGGGTAGGAAGGCTCTGCAGACAGATCTGGACAGACTGAATCAGTGGGCTGAGACTAATTGTATGAGGTTTAACACAGACAAGCTCTGGGTCCTGCACTTTGGTCATAACAACCTCATGCAACAAGCTTGGAGAAGAATGGGTGGACAGCTGCCTGGCAGAAAAAGATCTGGGAATGTTGATTGACAGCCGGCTGAACATGAGCCAGTAGTGTTCTGAGGTGGCCAAGAAGGCCAACAGCATCGTGAATCTTATCAAGTATAGTGTGGCCAGCAGGACTAGAGAAGTGATCATCTTCCTGTACTCAGCACTGGTGATGCTGCACCTTGGGTACTATGCATAGTTTTGGGCTACACAGTACAAGAAAGATGTTGAGGTGCTGGAGTGGGTTCAGAGAAGAGCAACAAAGCTGGTGAAGGGACTAGAGTACAAGTTGTTAGAAGAGCAGCTGAAGGAACTGGATTTGTTCAACCTGGAGAAAAGGAGGCTGAGTTGAGACTTTATCACTTTCTACAAGTATCTACAAGGAGGGTGTAGAGAGGTGGGAGTTGGTCTTCTCTCGGGTAGCAAGTGTTAGGAAAAGAGGAAATGGTCTTGTTTCAGGGAAGGTTTAGATTGATTATTAGGTAAAATTTCTTCACTGAAAGAGTGGTCAGGCATTGAAACAGGCTGTCAAGAGAGGTGGTGGAGTCACCATCCCTGAGGGTGTTAAAAAAATGTGTAGACATGGCACTTCAGGCCATGTTTTAGTTGACATGGTGATATTGGACAGATGGTTGGACTTGATGATCATAGAGGTCTTTTCCAGCCTTAAAGATTCTGTGAATCTATTATTCTTTTCTCATATTATTTCTCTACCTGGAAATGTATCACTGCTGGGAATTTTGCTTTAGCAAAAGCCATGTTTTCTATTTGCTCAGATCATTAAGACTTTTGATTAGAAGCCAATTAAGTGTAGTAAGTTAGTTTTTTTAAGAAGTATTTGTGTTGATATTTTTAGAAAATGAAAAGTTTCAAAGGTGTTTTTACTTTTCTGATTCAGTTTTGTTTTTATTTTTGGAATTTTTACAGACTTCCACAGGGAAAAAATATTTCCTCAGTAAACTTACCTAAGAATGTTAACTTCATAAGAAGATGATGTCAAAGAAGATAGAAAATTCTTTATCTTTCATGACTGGTAGCATAAATGTGCTACATTAGTAAATGGAATACCTGTAGTATACCTCCCTCTGAGTGCTGAACTGGTAATTTGCCTGTACCTGAACTTAATTACTATTGAAGACTATCGTTTTCTGGGGAAGCAGTTGAATAAGCTCCTATAAGCTATATATAAACACCAAAATTGCACAAAGAATGGATCAGGATTATTGTACTACAATGTGATTTGGAAACGTCTTTAGCCTTTGAGGCAACGATGGTTATCACTTTTGACACTTAACTCCTAACATTTAGGGCTAAATGCCTAAAATAAGGATAAAAAATCACATAGACATTTGTCTTCTAGTATGAGAGGCCATCAGTTGTGAAAAATATAATTTTTTGGCTTTCTCAGTCAGCCTAGAGCCTAGAATAATTTGAACCTCTAGAGCTAAACTTAGAATTAACTTATGGATCTGAAAGCCTCAGTAAGACTGAAATGAAACATGAGGATTAAAGTAAAAAGGTGGAAACATGGTGCTTTTTATTGTGTTTTGTTGACATTTTCATATAATTAAAGCTGCAGGTGTACTTTTGATTATACAGGTATTCTGGTGTGCGGTTCAGTGTAAATAATATGTTTGCAGTGTTTGCTGGCAGATTGTTCATTATGAGCTCATTTATTTGAGTTCCCCTGTGCAAATAGGAAAACATGAGGCAAATTCTGTGCTAGTTTTCCTTGTCTTGTGGGAAAATCTGCACCCAGGGAGAGAGGAGGTATTTTGCAGGGCACGGTTTGCCTGCTTTCCCTTCAATATGCCAGAGAGTTCAATATCTCCAGCTAAGCAATACCTGAGAACTGTTAAAGGAGCTATCGAGATGTCCATCAAGTTCTTTATTTCCTGAAACCCCAGGAAGTGACTCCAGTAGAGCTACACAGCTAATTTCCCCCTATATAAGGAATCTGTTCATTTGTTATGTAAATGCTGAATAATGGCAACATCTGTGGATTTCATCTGAGATGGAGGTTGACCCTTCAATTCCTCTTGATCGAAGACACTTCAATACTTCATCTGGAATAGGAGAAAAAAAAACCAAAAAAGATAAAACTTTAGAAGTATAGTGCATGGTTATTCAGACTTATTTACATGTTCCTGCAAAGCTTGTACCTTGTGCTGTAGCAATGACTTAATTTTATCCCCTAGCTGTACATGTGTTTGAAGGCTTCAACATGTGTTGTGAATCACAGCATGCATTTTGTGTAATACCCAACATATATCCATCAGTTCTTTGGATCCTCTGACTTTTAATAACCTAAATTCTAACAGCTCATAATTTCAATGATCTGAATTCAAATATTGAATCCAAGGCCTAAAATCTGAAGGCTCCATACATCTGTAACTTCAGCAGAAGTAAATTTTTCCTCTGTACAACCTGCACTTCTCTCCCCTGTCCCAAAAAAGGCATAAGTAAATTTATTTGAGAAATAATAGCACCTCTAGATTCAGATATTTTGACTGCTGATTCTGTTAGCCTACCTGAAAAGAGACCCCTTTCAGTGTAATTTTAAGAACCCAATTTTAAAGTAACCCACAGTTCTGAGACACCACTAAGAGATGACCCAATTAAAGAGCTGCATATCAAGACCATGAGTGCAAACCATCTTTTTGAAGGCAGTGATGAAATTTCTTTTCCATTGTCATTAGATACTTGCTTTCTGACAACCAGTTAATCACGGAAATAATCTTTTAAATATGCGTTAAACCATATCTGTGCCTAATCATACCATTAAACGTCATCAGGTCATTCTTTGTGAAGATAAACGGCTTAAAGAGCATTCTTCCTTTGAAGAATGTTATCCCCTGATGCTTTTGAGAGGAGGGTGAATGCTTCCTCCAGATATCATCAGTCCGTATCTTCAGTGAGTTTACGTGTTGTGCCTGTGGTTTCCTCAGGTGACTGGGGTGTTCAGCCATTGCAGACTGAAATGAAGGCATGAATTTTAATGTCTGACAGTCTTTTATAATGAGTCTAAATGTCTAAATGAGTCTAAATTGCTCACCTCCTTTGTGGAGGGGATACAGGAGGACATGAGTGGAACAGGGGGTCTCATTATGGCAATAGGCATAAGGTTAAAGTTTTAGGAACTACTTCAGCCACTGTTTAGAGCATAATTAAAACAGGCATTTTCCTCAGGAGTGTATTTATACTGAAGCAAGTTGGACCTCCAATGCCTGAGGAGCTAGCCTGACTTCTGGCTCAGTAGGGTGAACTGCAGTGCCTATGGTAGACTAACTCCTTTCAGAACAAGGGGCTTTAGTCTTTCCAGTCAATCCCTGGGACACCTGCTTCTCTGACTATAAGGGACCAACATGCCAAGAACCTCAAATCTCTTGCTGGACCAGTTATCTACTGCTTAGGTATCATAGTTTATTAATTAAGATGGGGAAAAAGTGACTCACCCTCTTTTCCATTATCCTCAGATTCTCATCTCCTTGAGTGGTGAGGGTTCAGGGAATGCCGTGTCTTCTAAATTGAAGGGTTTGTCTTAAGGCTTGTTCTCTAAGACATATCTTGTCTCAGGGCCTGCACTGGAAGTAGGGCTCCAAGAGTGCCACTTTTCATGAGATTAGTATGCAAATCTGGAAGATTGTTTGCCAACTGTTTTTGCATCAAGGGACTTACCCCTAGAAATGTGGAAAATTATGTCTTTGACTGGTGTAGGAGCAGATGTCAAAGTAAACCCCACTGACTGCTTCTGTGTGAGGAATGTCAACATACTTTCTTTATTGATAAGGTACAGAATAGCATGCGGACCTGCTGCGAGGCTGCGAGGAAGAACACAGAACAGAGCCAAGATGATGACAGAAGTTATTGCAGCTTTGATAGACCCACTTAGAGTGTGCAGTGTAAAGGCAGGCACTTTCTTACACTGATGTTGAAAGGTTATTACTGCTGGCCATGGCAGAGAGCCTGCCTATACTCCTGACATACATATCTAGGGGAATAATCCTTGCAGGGCACTGTGATACAGACTTAGAGTGCCATTAGAGGCAAAGCTTCACCTGACAAGCAAAGTCCAATCTGTCACACAGGCACTGGTTGCGTATTGCTCAGTGATGGATGTCGAGCAGCTTGGTGGATAGACACATCAGTGCTTCATGGGGAGGTAATTACTGCATTTTAGAGCTTTCGGAACTGTGAGTACAGCTGCCTGCCTGCCTTGCTTTGCAGTTATTTTATTGATGTGTATACATGAGATCAAAGGTCTGATGCTTGCATCTTTTTACATTATATTTATTATTTTATAGCCCTTCGCGGCAGGTTGTAAGAGTAGATGGCAGTAAGGTAATTTCCCTCTCTGCTTCACCAGGGGTTTTGAAATAAGAGTTTTCCTCAGCATATCCCAAAGCGTTAAATGTCAGCGTGGCATAATGAAAGCTGGAACTGGATCTTTAAGAATGCTTAATTAACACCGTGTGGGACAAACTAGTCTTTTTCATTAGCTAACAGTTTTTCATTGCTGTTCATTCAAACTTTTTAAGCACTGGATTAAAAGGTGTTTGTTTGAATAATGTGAGTGGCAAAATATCAAGTGTGGTGTCAACTAAGGTGCACTAAGAGAAGCATGGGTTATGACTAGCTGGGGCAGTAAAGCCAAACCATGTCAACCAGTACTTGTATGAGTTTTTCCAGCTATGCTCTTCAGAAAACACATGTGATGCTGTGTGTTATCTTTTAGCACTGTAGTTTGCAGGAAGGTGACACTATGCCTTCCAAAAAGCAGCTCTTTCCCTCTTTACTCCTGCTAGAGGAAGCCTCGCCTCTTACGTCTGCCTATTTAATACTTCATACTTTTCCCTACTGCTCAGTGTAGGAAAAAAAAAAAATCACTCTGTATTTTGCTGTTTTCCTTTCAAAGATTTTTCAACCAATATAAGTGGAGGTTGCTACTGAAATTACAGCCTGCTTTTCCCTTCTAGGGACGCATTTCTGCCAACACAGTTACAGCAATGCTAATGACCACGTGGCTGGGCCATGAAATGGGTCAAGGAACTGACCCCAGCAAAAATTAATCTGTTTAAAAAAAAAAAAGAGAAATGTTTTTGAAGCATCAGCCTCAGGAGCTATGAGGTGACACCTCTCACCTTATTGGATTCAGGAACGTGCAATTTCACCGTAAGGAGTAGTGCTTTTTCCCTTTCACTGTTAGGCATTTATTAAATTCCAGGTATGCAATGTTAAACCAACAACAGTTTAACTAAAAAATATGTCGGGACTCTCTTCAGCACAGGGCTGGAACTGCTTTATGTGAGATGAAATACATTAGGGTCTGAGGAAGGAAGAAACTCATTTCAGCAGTAACAAATGGGAAAATGCAATTGGTAGAATAACTGCCTGTGGCACTGTGTCAACTTCAATAAAATAATGTTTCAAATCATGCTAAATATCCATCTGGTCCCATACACTCACAGTTGCCTTTAAGACAATCTCAGAGAAATAGTTTAGCAGTACAGAATTATATATATATATATATATATA
>VXBZ01005828.1:88692-122077 GCA_013399135.1 Heliornis fulica
TATATATATATATATATAAAATTCATTGCGCCCCATACCTCATTACATTCTCCTGTCTTCCTCCAATTTATGCTTTGGGCTATAGGAATTCCACTGTGGCAATGGGAACTATAATATAATTTTGTAATACATAAAAATAAAGGAGTTTTGCTTGTTTAAACAAACCTGTTTTGGTTCCATTGAGTAATAATTCTGAATACTTTTTTTCTGGACTATTCATATTTTTGTGAGGCTCTGACGTTCTCCCCTTAATCATTTCTTTGTAAAGCTGAAGACTTTTAGCCTGTGTAACTTTTCCCAAGATAGAACCACACAACACTTCTGTACCTTGTTTTCATACTGACTGTATTTTTGTACTTAGCCTAGGTTTAACAGAATCTGGTTACTGTTCTGACTCCTGCTTAGCATCTAGCTAATGTTACAAAGAGCTTTTAATGGAGCTTTTTGGATTTCATCCTCCAGCAGCGACAGCGAGCATGGAGTTGTGCACTGTGTCCAGGCAACATGCTTTGTCCTCTGATGGTCACTGTGTATTTACCAACACTAAATTTTGTTTGTCATTTTGTTGCTCTATCACATGGTATGGTTTTCTGTCACTACTGTCCAGTGGTGAGGTAGAGTTACAAATACGCATGGATTTATTTTTTAATACCATGCATAATGTTATCTTTAATGAGCTTTTCCACATCTGCTGTCACCGTTTCCATGTAGTTTATGAACAAAATGAACACACATGAACATATTTTCTAGTGCAGTCCCCATGTGCAATTCGCATCCCTGGCAGACTTCATATGCTATGAAAACCCTCACCATTTATTATCCCTGATTTACATAACAAGTTATTAACTTTATTTTATGAATTTTTTACATTTTGTTTTAAATCTGTGGTGAAGAAACCTGTCAAAGGGGAACCTTTAGGCAACCTTTAAGGAATCTTTAGTAAAGTTGTCTGGGCCTTGAAGGCCCCCCCGCAGGCTTGGTTGTCCCTGCCCAAACCCTCAGGGTTCACCACCTCTGCCCAAGACCCAGGACCACATGTCAAATCCTCACCCCAGGGTCTCCAGCTCCCAGGGCCCTGCCCGGCCCAGCAATGGTCCTACACTCAGGGTGGTGCTGGATGCCCGGGGCTGGGGCTGACCCCGGCTGCTCTGCTCATGGCTGGGGCAGTGGGACGGGACCTGCCTGCCGGTTCCTGCCCTGGCGGACCTGCTTTGCTTCCAGCCCAGGGAGCTCCCAGCCCCACTGTGCCTTGACAACAGCATTTGTCCCCTCGGATATCTTTGTCCAGTGTAATTCCCTTTTACAAAGGATGGATTGACTGCTCTTACTGTATTATTTACCTGCAAATGTTATTCTTACTGTATTTTAACAACTTACTTGGTATGGGTATCAGTCTCATTTGTCAGGTTTTTATTCTCTAAATCCTCTCCCAAAAACATTTCTTGAAACAAAATTCTTATGACTCTTATAATAAAGCCTCTCAAGCTTGAGGTCCAGGTTGAGTGACAAAGCTGTGCATCACAGTTAATATCCAGGGTATTCATAGCTATAGCTGAGATCGGTTTAGGGCATCTGGGACAATGTCATCTGTGTTTATTTTAATATTTTTTTTTCTAAAGCTGTCAATATTTTAATTTTAAACATTTTCTCAAACTTCCATCTAGCAGAAATCTTGCAAGTGTCTCTGTAGCAAATACTGATGCAAATAATTTATCTTTTATTATACAGTTTCTTAGAATGCCCTCAAACTTCAGTTATCTCTGAGCTGTGAAGAGTCACTTGCTACCTGGCTTGGTTTTTTTTTTTTTTTGGTTTTTTTTTCTTAAAAATACAGTTTCTACGTGACAAGCAAGCTCTTTCTCAGAATCTCTTTTGACACCATGTTATACTTTTACCAGTCTTTTTACTATTCTTAGTTTTCCGTTTCTTTCTCAAACTTCTATTTTTTTGAAAGATGTCATAAAGCTTTTAATAGCTTCTTGTACTGTCCCTTTTAATTATCATACCTTTTCCTAAGGTTTTTACAGTCTTTTGATTGTTGTATACATTTCCTCTGAACATCTAATTTTTATTTTATAAGCTGTCTCCATGGCAACTGTAAGCATTTTTTTTATCCTTTTAGCTGCTCCCTTTAACTTAACAAGCTTCTTAATTTTTAGTGATTCTTTTTTTTTCTGAAGCAAGCTACTACATTTGCAGAGTTGGAAAGTTGTTTTCTGTGCTAGCAAGAATGCTGAATCTGAGCATACTGAATACATTAATGCAGAGCAAAATAGAGCCTGGGCACTATTCACTACTAAAATAAGAGAATTCTCTTGTGGTTTCACCAATTCATTATTTCAATAAGCAGCAGGTTATAGAATCTAAAAATTTTATTTCTGCATCACAACCTGTCATAACATCTGAAGTTTACCTCTGTTATCTCCTATTCTTCTCAGTCACTGACATAGCACTGATGTATGTCTTTCAATGTCAATATAGATGTTTCTATGTATAAATGTATAGGTATTATAGTTGCCAATAAATTAAATTTATTTACGTTTTTCCCTTAGAACATAGCATTCTGCACAACACAGGTTGTCTTGCTTCCACTAAGTATCTGAATGCTCACTACAACAAAACATGTTTGTTTACTTCTGCATTTGTTTAAAACTACTCACCTAGCCTTTTTTTTTTTAGCTTTTGCAAATACTTTCTGTCCTTCAAGGAACATATCTGTGATTACTGTTGTCTCATGTAACTCTTAACTTTCCTTTCCTCTGTAGCTTATAAACATACTTTGTAACCTTTCACTTTTCTGGAAACTTGTTCTAGATTGTTTTGCAGTCATATTTTATTTGAATGCTGGGAATCTGTGTTAGGGTTCCTTCCAATCTTTGAGACTTCTCCCTTGTCCACAGCATCAGCAATGTTTAGGTGAAGAGCTTTGTGCAACATATGAGGTTTCCAGTACTTTTGGCCATGCAAGAATTGCTCAGAGAAGATATATTGCACTTGATAGCCACCTCAGGTTCTGCAACAGCACTAAGCCTCTGCCTGTTGATGACAGCTTCAGCCTAATTGCAGGCTAAGCTTTCTATGTGCTGCTATTAAACAGACGCTGGTTTCCAGCAGGCCTGCAGTTGTCTGGCATGTCAAATCTTTTCTTTACAGCAGAGCTTATCATTGTGTCGCCTATACAGCTCTGCTGATCCTTCCCAAAAGTCCTTTTAGCACATGTGCAGACTTATTTCCATCCCCTGATGTGCTGAGCGCAGTAATTGCTAGAGGCTGGGGGTAACTTGTACCCCCCCCCCCCCCCCCNCCTAGAACACTCTGACAGGCATATCTGGCAGCTGGGTTGTGGTGTATGTAACTGGGGGAGAGCAGTTCCTGGGTGTTTATTTGATATTTGTGGTGGGACGTTAGAAATGGTTGAAGTAGAAGTGACAAGGTGTCACTGTCTTCACTGCCTCAGCTGCTTCTGGGGGCTTATGCAGCTGCACAGCTGGATGACCAGAGGATGAAATGGAAGCTCTGCACTTGGCTCCTTTCCAGCTGGCTCCAAATGCACTTGAGAAACTTCCATGTGATAGTTAATATAGCACCTGCTCAACAAACAAAAACCAAGTTTTCCCTCCTCCGTTATACTGTACATCTGTTATTTTGCTGACATGGAAACTAGCGTAACAATTAGATTCATTACTTGCCCTCTAAGTTGATTCCAGCTAAGCTGAAAAGACCTTAGTCTGTTTGCTCGGTGATTATTTAGGCTGCAGCACAAATCAAGAAATTCTCCCTCCAATGAGATTTGTTCTACATTGTAATTGCACTTGCATGCGTGCGTTTATACTCGAGGTGAGACTGAGAGGCAGCATTTTTTTGCTGGCCAAATACAGACTCCAGCTCTTAGCAGAGGTGTGTTTGCATTTGGAATTCTGTTCCAGGTGTAACTAGAGATCAGAGAGAGCAAATATGCAAATGCCTGAAGGATAGAACTACATCAGAAATGGCACACATCTAACCACCTCACCTGTCCTCTGCCCTTTAAGCCTTCGATGTTGGGACTTACAGGGACATTCCAAGAATCCCAGCAGATTCAGACAGCTGCTATTAACAAAATAATCTGCCAGAGAAATGTTTCCTTTTTCTCCACAAATTTGGAATTTCTCCCTTCAGAAAATCACACTGGTTCAAGGTCAAGACAGAGAACAATCATTCCTGAAGGAGTGACAAAGTTAAAGTCCAACTCATCTCCCACTCTTCAGTTCCCCCACAGCTGTTATTTACTACTGCTGACTTTTAATAACCTGCCCAGCAAAAACTCATGTTCTGTAGGGTTACTCACATGTTAAAGACAAGTATAGGCCTACAACTGGAAGCCAAGAGTTGGTTAGCAAAACCTATGTCTCTTTCTGACCTCACTTTAAGTAGTTTCATATTTTTGTTGTATGTTTTAGACCCCCTGCTATTCCGACCACTCCTTAGTTCTGGAATTAATGAGTATCAGAGAATACCCTCAAGCAAAGATCTAAAGCATGCTGTATTTCAGGAGATTCTGATTCTCAATACAAGCACTGTGCTCTGTATGGTCCCCTAGCATGTACATTGCTCTGAAGCTGATATTTTGCAGCAACCAAGTGGGGGATGCCCTGTCTACCATGTTGAGAAAGATAGAGTGCAATTGGTTTGTCTTTATTTACTTCTCTTGCATTGGGAAAGTATCACAGAAATACTTCCAAAAGGTAAACAAACCCATCACAAGATCAATTTTTTATATATATATATCAAACCAAAATAAATTCCTAAGGACTCGGATGTTTCTGGAAGTTAATATAGTACCTTAAACTCAATTACACTGAGAGCTCTTCACTAAGTGCAAAACTTTCTCTTAGGAATGTGAACAATACAGAAGAGGGCTGCGTGAGAATAGCTCTGTATTTTACACTAAGCTTTCACTCAGATATCAGCACTATTTTCCTTTCTAGCCTATTTTTGGCTTGGTTTCCCTCAGCCAAAAATGGACGTGAGACTTTTCTTACCTCTCAGAAAACTGCCTCCATGAAACCACTTACCTAGTATGTAAGACAGTCCTAATTCAGTCCTAACAGCTGGTAAACAAAGAGTACAACTGCTTTCCTGCAAGTGTTATGAACAAGCTTCAGTTCATTTTGCATTCACTTTTGTTAGAAAGCCCAAGGCCTGTTTTTTCATAAAATTTTAGACACCTTATTGTGGTATTTAAGTTATTTTGGAAGGTAAGAATTCATTTAGACTGTAGACAAACTGTGTTTATTGTGTTTTTCTTAGAGAGGTTATAGTTTGATTGCAGTGACTTTAATGCAGGAAGGGTCCTAGGTCGTTCTCTGCCTTGCGCAGATATGCGGCAGGTTAAACAGAGGACACGTTTTGGAGCTAAAAGGAGTGATCAACGGGACAACAAGCCTGTAAGGGGTCTGTCCACATTGTGAACAGCTTCTAAGGAAAAAAGTCACTGAAAAAAGTCATCATTAGGAGGCACTAAGGAGTTATGCAGCCTCATCTAATCTTTAGGGCATCACTCCAGCCCCAGTGGAACAGAGAAAATCCACTATGCTTTAGTCAGATTGTGCACAAACCTGGAACTTAGTGACTCTTGCTAATGAAGATTCTATGTGATCCAGATCCTGTGTGTTTTTTACCCCTCCCTACCAATAATACCAGTCTGCACTAGAAGAGGAATTTGTTCCATAAAACTTCCCTTTTGGAAGCAGGATGGTTGAAGAGGTACGCTTCCCATTTATTCATGCTGCTTATGCAATGATGTCCCACTAAGCTGGAAACATTATTTTTCATTCTTCCCATTGCTATTTTTGCTACCAAATGTAATAGTAGAGAATGAGCATGAGCCATCTATCTTACAGCAAGAACTCTTTTAATTTGGGATGTGGGGCTTAGTTATTCAAAAGAAAGCAAGATACAGCTTTGCATAACTACTGAGGTTCTTTTCAGAGGTTAATTTGTTACGTCACATAGATTATCTGCTCAAATACTGTACATTCCCTTACCCTGAGGCACAGAGGTTCATTAAATGAGCTATGCAGTGAAAAAAATAGCCTTTTTCTAATACAGTTTCTAAGCCTCCTGGCAGTTCTGTGCAAAACATCCTTCCCATGCTCTCAGTTATGCACAGTCTTCCAAAGGGGACCCACTGTGCATCTGTCATAAGCTTTTTCCAGTGTCACTAGTAATAAGGATTAACCTTCCTATGCCTAGCTCCTGAGAGTTGGCTTTTTTATGGAGACATAAAGAATGTCTAGGGGCAGAAGGCAAAGCTATACTGGTGCAGGAACCTTGCATCCACATCGCCCAGTGACTTGACAGACCCTGAATTAGTTGACCTTCAAGGTACGATGAAAGGCCAGTCTATTTACTCAGCTTTGTGCCTAAGGGAGGTAATTGCAGGAATTGGAAACATATTAAACAAAGCAGTGTCAAGGATGAGACACTATCCAAGCCGACATTTTATCAATTAACTATGCAAATTGTCTGAAAGTTTTTCATGAGTGGAGGGAGTGTGTGTGTGTGTTTGGATTATGCAAGCCCCTCAAATAAACAAATAAATAAATAAATAAATAAAACTGCATGTTCTGACAACAGAGATGAAAGTGAACTCCTGCTGAACTGTTGGAAAACCACTGGAGCAGTATCCTTTATTAATAGGCAGCACATAAAACTGGACTACTGCAGCTGTATTATCCTAACCTAACATGCAGCATTTGTAATGGGCCAAATTCAGTCTCTCCTGGCACAGGAAGCTGCACAAAAGGCTGCTGGAAACTGACGTTTCTGATGACTCAGCACTGACCCTCCCAGCCTCAGCTAACACTCCCTCTTAAACCAGCATCTGGTTTGTTTGTTTGTTTTTTTTTTTTTGTTTGTTTGTTTGTTTGTTCTTTTTTCTCCAGCTGTGCCAAGAAAACCCCGAATCCCCTGCAATAAAGAAGGGGCTCAGAAGACACCAGAGGGTGAAGTCTGCTCACCGGTGGGTTTTACAGAAGCCTCCTTCAATAGAGATCATAGATTGAAACTGCACTTGCTCAGTTTGTGTGGCTTTTTGTTTTCCCAAGAGCTGGAACTGCCACTCTCCTGAGCTGTGGTCTGGAGTGAAGGGAGCAAGCAGCTTCCCTAAGCCTCTGTACTCTATCCCAAAGCTGGGCACAGATGCAAATATATGCTCACAGACACACAAGGTTTGTGCTCTCTCTCCTACTTCCACCGTGCTCAGTTCCTCTAGGAGAAGTCACACCTTCCCCAGGAGAAGTCACCTGCTTGCCATTCAGCTACACAGCAAGGTTAATGCTTCATCTCACAGAGCAGTTAAGAGTGAGAAGGACAGCTAGTAATGCTGCAGGCATCTTGCCTGAATATATTTAGTAGTTTGTAGCATAGCCTCTTGGGTCAATCTACTTGTTAGAGATCAACTTTTGGGTTTAAATATTTTTTGGTTCAATCTCTTAAAAAATATGCTTTACAAAATGGACTACTTTGCTGTCTTGAAAGTATCAGTTATGCAAGCAAGAGTAACTAGTACTGTGGCAGCAAAACTGTTTTGCACAAATGTGACCTAAATTTCTCTACCCTGAGGCTTTAGTTAGTTTCAATGCACAAACCTGAAGGCAAAAAGAAATTATGATGTATTTGCTGTTTTATGAGGTACTTCACCTCTTTAAAATCCCATCAGAAAACTTGGGCCTACTGTATGAATCTGTAACCATGCAAAGCTGAAGTAACACAAAAGAAAACATATAGTAAATACCCATTAACGCTAAATAGTGTCCATATAAAACCTCTGATCACAGAATCACAGAATATTAGGAGCTGGAAGAGACCTCAAAAGATCACTAAGTCCAACCCCCTGCCTGAGCAGGATCATCTAGAGTAGATGGCATCCTTATTTATGAATAAAAGACATCCGGGCTAATCACAAATAGGCACAGATGTCTATTTTCATTCCATTAAGCAGCGTGTTATGAATAGTATAAATAGTAAGTGTTAATATGTTTCTGTCTTTCTGGAGGACCTATATGAATATAGCAGTGTTAGTACCAGTTGTGCTCCCCACTGATATCTCTTCTCATACTCAAAAGGATGAACAGCAATGGGTAGAATTCTCAAGTCTTTATTCTTTCCTTGTTCACTGATTTATTCTTTATCTCCTCTTATGATGTTTGTGTTCCGTATTCAGTAATATGCATTCATAACAAGAAATGTATATCCTCTGTGTCTTGAAAAAGCTACTAAAATGAAAACTAATTATTAACCCTATTGAATGTCAGCTGTAGATCCTTACCGAGAGAGATCGACGTTTCTCCCTTTTCTTTTTTTTAAAGAAACATTAAATATTTTCCAGGTCAGAATTCACTAACTGGGAGTTAATGCATACAGAAGTCTTCAATTCTTGACACTAGTTTGTCTGAGTAAATACATCTTCAGACACCACCGTGCTAATGGATTTGAGAACTCCTAATGATTCTGGAATTGGTTTATATACTGGGATGCTGGGACTTTGTTATTTACTGGAGTGGCTAGCTAACAGGCTTTGTTAGCCTAGAGGCTGTGGGTTTTTCTGTTTGCATGCACTAGACATCCATTGCAGATTCTCAAATTGCATCGACTTTCTTGCCAAGATGGCAGGCAGCTGTCAATGTGGACACTAGCAAACACAGATGGAGCAAGTCATTCAGGAAGGGATGTGATATTTGCCAATTCAGACTTCCAAGGGGCTTAGCAGGTCGGCAGCTACCACAGCCCTATGTTGTCTTATTCTCAGATCAGCATAACGAATCATGCCTGGGAGACCAAGTTAATCCCTTTCAGGTTCCTTGGACTGTAGATCTTTCAGAATTTTTCTTTCTTTAGCCCTTTGTTTTCCTCCTGCTTTGTACTGAAAGTTAACTATAAAGGCAAGAATGTATTAGGCTGTTTGGAATACTGTCTTCAATTCATCTGCTGGCACATGGCACAAGCTGCACAATGCAGAAACCCCTGTCTCATTTCTGGAGTGAGCCCACAAGAACTTTTATAAAATGCGACATCTATCCACACGCAAACAAGCATGCATAACTTGGAGATCCTCTTGTCCTGGTTTGAAGGTAAATGCAAATCTTCTGTTTGAAGCCACCATTTGCCAAAAGACTGCATAATCTGCCCCTGTCAATCCAAAGAGTTATTAAGTACTCCTTAAGTACTCCATATCTCCCAGTGCATGGCATGCAGGTGGCTTTCTCCAGCTGGTTAGATGCACCATTCATCACTTCAAAAGCAGTTACAATGCCCTCTTCTGCACTCAGCGAGGAGAAGAATCTCATCCCATCCTGTCCCTGGAACATTCAGCTTGAGGCACTCTTCTCCTGGTATGAACAACTCTCATTGTATCTTATACCAGGGGGTACTGGATGTTTGAGGATTAATCCTGTCTTCACTAAAGCACATCTGTTGTCAATTAGATTAGAGAAAGGAGCCTCAAATACCCTCTGCACCTAGGGCTTTTGTCTCTTGCTGCAACTCTATCCTATCATGAACTGGACCTGCCCTTTTTCGACCTGAATCTTTGCAGTGATTTCTCCCAGCCCTGTGACCATGAGGTGGATGTGGTGTACCAACATGCACCGTGTATCCTCTCGTAAGATCAAGCAGTGTATGATGTCTGGGTAAAATACTGGATTTATTACATTTTGGGTATGGCAGCACAAGCCATCAACTGCAGAAGGATGCTTCTATGTAATAAATCTCCAAGCTAAGTAGGCTTGAATCTCTCTTATGTAAAATACAGAGATATCACATTCCAAAATTAAAACTAGATTTTTATTATCCCATAAAGATTAAGGGTAATTTCAAACCTTTTACACTTTTTCAGCATAACTTCACCTATTTACAATAGGCCTAGAACACTCCAAAACCTCTCTAGTTTGTATTAAATGAAACTGTTCTCATTTACTCTGTGTTTGAATAAGGCCCAGAATATTCAAACAGCCACAACACACCTGGTTTTCCTGCTAAAATACTGTGTAGATATGTCACTTGCTTTGGGAACTTTGTTCAGAAATGGTGCTATCTACCTTTGAAGTGCTTGTTCCCAAACCATGCTTTTGTGGGACTGTAGCTGACTATAAAATCCTATCACTTTTATGGTATTGACAACTATGAGGTTAAGAAGTGATGATCTCTGAGATTTTGATAACAGTGGTAATTCTCCTGTGCTTTGGGAACCCCTTCTTTGATAGAAGGCGGCAGCAAAATCTTTGTAGATGAAACTAGGCCAACATGAGTAATTGATTTTATTGGTTCAGCTGTAGAATTTATAAATAAAAATAAAAATATGACAGATCAAAGGGAATAAAATAAATTAATTTTTACTTGTCAAAGCAAAACACCCAAAAATGTCACTTTTTGTTGCATGGGATTTCCTATTCCACTTGAAATGAAATACTTGATTATTTTCAGGAAAATGGGAGGAAAAAAAAGCAAAGAAGGATACATGAGAGATACAAAATGTTCGAAAATAATTTCCCAGCTTTTAATTAGAGGGACAGATAATATATGTCACTAGTAACTATGAAGGACTGTAGATAGATGGAAAAAATCAACTCTGAGAAAGGAGAGTAGCCACTTAATGCTCTTACACTTGGCTTCACCATTCTTAATGCATGACCAAGAATAAGACTGGGTCTTAATATTATGTAAAGTGTCTCCCTGTTGGTGTAAATAATGACTAATAAATAAATAATAATTAATAACAGCAAATTTTCCTATGCTGTGTTTGGTAAGATTTCCCTATCTCCAATTGGTTAACACACAAAACAGTTGTTTTCATCATAATTATGCTTGTGCTTCTCAAAGGATTTGTCCATTAAAAATAGGAAAAATCCTCATATCTGAATCATCAGAAGAGTCAGGCTTAGTATCAAACTGAAGCTACGTCTGCTTCCAGAGGGACGTTGGCTGGCTCTTATGAATGTTGTCATGGAAAATTGAAAAAAACTTGAAGAAAAATTTTGTGTTTGTTGAAACATATTACAGTGCTACAGGTTGGGGAAAGGAAATTGTAAGCAACATCATGATTAAGTAGAAAAAACTTAGCCATAAATCTCTCCTGCCATTTCTTGCTTAGAATCTTTGCCAAACAGAAGAGGACTTCAGGCTTGTTCTATGTCAACTGCTGTTTTATTTTTATTTAGGTTTAAATTACAGAACCACAGGGCAAGAATAGACTTCAAAAAATCTCCTAGTCAACTCCACTGATCCCAAACTGAACATGTTGTTCCCTGAATCATCAATCTGTGGGATGGGCAAAAACAAAGGCCACTTTTTACAGGGTTATTTGCACTATTTTATCAGGTTAACTAGTCCCATCTCTTTTTCTCTTTCACCATTCTTGGCTATGTTAGTGGGTGGTTTGGGTTTGCTTTTGAGTTTTTGTTCTCTTCACCTATTCTGTGCTGATTTTTATCCCCCCTTGCAACTCTAGGAATCATTTCCTCAGATAAATATGAATATTGCCCTATGAGTGTTCTTGCAATTATTATATTAGATTCATTGGTAGATGTTTTCAGGGGAAAAGCTGAAAGGTTCCTAAAGNAAAAAATACATGGTGGTGTTAAATATTTTAAAATTATTTAGTCCACTTGCAATGGAATGTATTTTAAAGTTTTAGCTGATGTCAAAATGGACAGACTGAAGCTCATTGACTGGATTTTTTAGAGTGAATAGTAAAGCTATTATGCTTTCCCAAGTATGTTTTTGAGTTAGATAATAATTGACTTAATATTCACAGCTGAAAATATATGGTTTATATCTGTTTGAATGGGGGCTTCCATCTATTTGTATCTCTAACACAGCATGTAGGACATGTAATGGAATTGTCTGATTCATATAGGACTTTTTTTTCAAGAAGAAAATTTTATTTTGCTGAAATAAAATTAGTTCATGAGAAGGGTTATGAAGATTTGCAGAGCTTAGAGGAAAAGATCAATAGTGGCTTTCTTTTCAGATGGGCTTGAATGAACAGTTTCAAGGCCTTCAGTTAAAGGTGCATTAGTTGTGTAAAAATAAAATCAAGCTATGAGCAGAATGTTATGTGAGCCAAAAATAGGTCACATTTGAATATTTTCTAAAGACTTTATCAATGTTACTCATTTACAAGAATGATGAAAAATTGTTTGCACGTGTGGAGCTTGACATAGTCAAACAATGCTGATTTCTAGTGATGTGTAACAGATGACATAACACATAGCAACAGAACGCTAAAGTGATATTAAAAACTTGATTTACTTAGTATGGTGTTGAACCCTTTGAGCCTTTTTGGGAAATATCTGTGAAGAGAGAATAGCTGCTGAAAGCTGGCTGTGTGTCCCAAGCACTAACAAAGGAAACATACTGCACGAGGTGTTAGGTGGGTTTTACATTTAGTCACTGTATAGCCAAAAATCACCTGAGGGACAGCACAGATTTCCTCCCTGTGTACTTTCTCTGGCTGAACAGCACTGGAAGATCGCATTTACAGGTTCCAGTTGCACGTGACATTTCCCAGTTGTCACTGTCAGATGTGAGTTACATGACAATACAGTGCGGCTGGGGCTGTTTTTTATCGGTGGTGTTTTTCCTAAGCTGGAAATGATATGGACTGCTGCATGGCTGTAGGAGAGAGGACAAGGTGTTGTGGGAAGCCTGAAACTCTTGGGGATGTATTGAGTGCAGATGAGATCAGGCTTCTGTTTTAGAGAAAAGGTGGCTGGTTTAAGGAAGAGAGAGCAAACAGCTTGCACAGTCCTGCAGCCCTGCATAGAGCAGCAGACCTCCCCTTCTCCCTCAGCTCTTGTGGCTTCACATGAATTCTTACTTTGCCCAGTGATACTGAAGTAAATGGCCCATATCAGTTTGAAATAGCTTAATCAATCAGCACTTGAAGATACAAAATCTATTTCCTGTGTTTGCAAAATTCATTGGGACTCATTTGTTTGAATAATGCCAGTCACTGATCAGATATTCTCTAAGATGAATAGCGGTGATATAGAGATGCTGTGTTACTGGGCTGTGATTAGTTTTATTTCACTGTTAGAAGGAATGTCTTTTCTCATTGATCTAATCATTCTGACTTTTAATTTGTGACATCAGAAACGTCTGGATCATCTTTCCCAGTGCATGGCTTGGGTCTGATTTTCCATTTCCATCACAGTGCTTATGCCTGTCTCTCAGCTTCAGTCTGTAGGCTGGTGGCCTTGGACAGAACAGCCTAGTCTTTAGATCCTCATTTTTCTACCAAGCTCAAACTTTTCTGATTACTGTTTCAGGAGTTAGCTTGCCTAGTAAAACAAAAGTTAATTTAAGTCTACAAATACCTGATTATTGGGAGAATAATTTGGTTTAGATACCCTGGGCGGGGTATTGACAGTGTTAGAGATTTGGCCTTAGATTCATAACCTTGTCTCATGTTGACCTTTGAGATACAAGCAACTCTTTCTTCAAAGCCTACCTTGGAGAGCTGTAAATGATTAATTCAGCAATCATAACTAAATGTTGTCTACAGAGGACACGCCTGAATGTGTACACAACACAACACATGTGACTGAATGAAAAGTAGATGGAAAGTTGCAATGCTATTGAATTAAGTGGTACCATAGTTCTCGTGATATCCACAAATGTCAGATGACTTGATGATAAACAAAATTAAAACACAGATTAGTTTCCTAACATTACATTTCTAACAAAAATGCATAACATTTCAGATGAAGATCCTGACTGTGGTTTTATCTCATGACATGAATTCTGATAGAGGTGGCAAGTAAGTTTAGCATGAGTCATGCTCTACAGGGGTTTTGTTCATAAGGTTTGAGGAGACAACCATGAGAGCAGTAGCTCTATAATATTTTGATATGGTCCTACACTGATTTATATTTGGTGTTGATGAGGATACTGTTTGTGCAATTGATTACACAGGAGGCTATTTATGGTCCCATGGGTCTTTCACCGTCTCCTGCAGCCTAAGAGATAAATCACATCTCTGCTTTTTCACCGACCTTACCCCTGAAGCATTTGGCCTTACATAGAGGGGTAGCACTGCTTACAGCATGCTGACTGGCTGAATTTTGACAGGAGAGCCTATTTTGGGATGTAAATTTTCTTTTTATCACTTTTCAGAAATTAGTTTAAGGTACAAATGACTTATTTTTCTCTTTCACTTCCAAAAGCACTCGGACTATCCTGGGAGGATTATCAACTACCAAAACTAAAAATTCAATGAGAGTTTCAGAAAAATCTTTTTCTTATTTAAATATAGAAAAGGCTGATAATGTCACCTATATCAGCATGAGTCTTTAAATTTCAAAACCTGGAGAGAACACAGCCAAGGCCTAGTAAACAGCAGTGTGCTTACAGTGGTGTTACGGAAAGCAAATAATTTACACACATTAAACGCATCCAGGCTAGTAACTGAGCTGAACATGGATGGGGTTGAAAGTTGTATGGTTGGGCAGGAGGCAGCAGTCCAACTCTAGCAGCTGGATCAAAACACCAAAATGTTTCGCTCTTCGGTCATCCAAAGTTCATCTTGCAATTCACTGATTCAGCCGCTGCTGGCAGGGATATGTTTGGCAAGGTGCTGGAGGGGATTCTCTGACTGGGTGGGTTTCTAGGGACAGCTGAAGGCCAGCCACCTGTGCTCCAGAAACGTGCTCTATCCCTGGTGAGTGAGGCAATCCATCAATACATATTCCTTCTATGTAATGCTACTGCATTCCCCACATGCTTGTTCCCCACAAGCATGTGGGGAAACAGCAATTTAATTAAATTGCACAGATTACATAATTCACTCTACTAACAAGCACAGGTCATTTTACCTGTGTGGAAATAATTTCTTGAAATCAAACATCTTGTATGTCCCCTAAGTGTTTTCATCATCTCATAATTGGATCTCAAGCTGTTTTGAAGCATCTCTCATAATCAAAAGATTGTGCCAGCTGGATGTTCTTCCTATGAGGCAATAGAGTGCTTACACTGGAGATCCTGCTCCAGTCATCATAATAACATGGAGACCAGTTTTGACTGTAACACCTGTGAGTTAAACTCTTCTCCCTCTCAGAAAGCAGCATTGGGATTAGGTGAGTAAATCCCCACCTCCTCTTTCATCTTCTTGTGGACATTTAGATAATTCCACTTCAGCAATTACCAATGTAAACCACAGCAGATAGCTGCCAAAATTTCCTGAAGACAAGAAGGGAATGTGCAGAGCAAGCTTATGGGACCCAAGAGAATTACACGCCAAGCAAGGAGAGGAGCCTGTGTGCATGAGGTTGTGGTTTTAAGAAGGGACTTGTCAGATTGTGGTTAAAAGGGGTGAGTTTTCTCTCATACTTTCTTCTTGGTTTCCTAAAGCCCTGGATATAGCCCATGCCATATCTTTGTGCTGCAATGAAGCACAATGTACTTTTGAAGACATCCAGTGGACTGGATGTGAGGAAAGGATTCAGAGTATTAAAAATAAAAGTAAAAAACAAGTCTTCTTTTTGATATTTTAGCTTTTATGTACCTCATGAAATTTACTTTGTCACCTTGTAATGAAAACACAGAGGGGTTCAGAAGAAGCCCCATGTCTATTCCTTACACTTGGGCCTATTTACAGCAAACAGGAAACTGTTTCTCTCTTAAGGATACATGCAAGCAGGTTCCACAAGTACTTTTTCCAAAATGACGAGTATAGGAGTGAGAAATGATCTCAGGGATGAAGCAGATCAACTCTATGCAGTCCTATCATGTTATGAACAGAACTTGTGCTTTGTGTTTGTCTTGAAGACAAGTAATTTTTCTTCCTGTCTTGAGAGATCAAAAAATATTTCCCATTGTTAAATGAGAGAAGAGTTAAGTCTATGTTCTAACTTTCTAAGTAAAATCCAGCTGGGGTGCTTTTTCCTTTTTTTCCTGCATTCCCTGTTTTCTAACAACAATGCAATATTTACTGCTGCAAAATGATGTCTTGATTCACCTTAAACATTCCCAAATTAAAAGAAATATCTAGAATGGCTAAATGAAAGAACAGTGTAAGTTCTGAAAAGAAGATCTAATGCCTTGTGTTGCACTATAGTTCTTGTCTTTTGAGCTATTGCGGCAGTTGTGAATTAAAAATCCCAGCCTCACATCCACTCTTCTCTGAGGACTTAAATCCTGGGCTGATGCCACTTTTGCAGCTCATAGGTGTGTCTTAATTAAAAGAATACAAGCACTATGCATCTTCCCACTATGGGCAAAATGAAATACAGGCCTGCAATGCTTAAGGTGCACAGCCTAGCACTTTATGACACTGCCAAAGGCGTTTGATAAACCCATCCTCATTTACTGAGCTCTATCTGATCATAACTCTGTAGACATTCATATCACTGCACCTGCAAAACCTGTACTGTGACTCTATAGCTGTCACGAAACCTACAAAGCTAATAATTCTGAGATAATATTTAAATAACTCCAACTATATCTTTCTTGGCAACTCATGTCACTTACAAGAGCTTCTAGCTGCCAATAATGAGTAAAAATGGCTAGGACACAGAAGAATGCTCTCTCTTACCCTAATTTCTCAAATTTGTTTTCCCTTTTAGGAGCAACTGGACTTTCTAGCACTTCCTGTTCCAACCCTATTCTTCTCAATTCCATTCCATTCCATTCCATTCCATTCCATTCCATTCCATTCCATTCCAGAGCTAATGAAGTCTCACAATAGTTTTCTTATTGATTTCTGGTCTGGATTATGAAATATAATGCAAAGAAAGGGGAGCATCATTAGGCATTTGTTTCACATGTGGGCTATGAAGAGAAGTAAGCTCTAGGCTTTGACAGAGGCTTCTCCAATTACTTGGATGGATGAATCACAGGTTTCAAGGCATGGCAGAAGAAAGATATAGAACAAGAAATCAGTGAAGTTATCCTGGAACTGTATGAGTACCAGCTGCCACAGAAGACACAGGGAAGCAAAGGAGGCAGTTGCACACGGAAGCTGTGGCCAGAGGAAGTGTGGTGGTGTTGCTAAAAATGCCTTGCACTGTCTGCCTCTGAGCATACCCCTCCTTTTCACTTCCATGGACTAACTCTTCATTGCTGTGAAAGAAGTCACAGTGGATTTGGCATTGGTATCTGGGTAGCTATGGAGGTGATGCTACTATTCTCTGGGGAAATGACAGGACAAAATTAGATTAACTCAACCTAAACCCAAAGTTCACTTTTTAGTAATTATTAAACACTTGAGATTTTCCAGTAAGATTATGAATTCTTTGTCATTTAGGTTTAAAAATTTACAGTTCAAACAAATACTTAACGGAAGAAATCCAAGATGACATTCTGTGGCTTGTACCCCCTATGACTGTGAAGATGCCTGTCCACTATGATTTTCATAATTATGAGTGAATGTTGTTCCAGGCTAAGGAAGATCTGCAGCAGTTGTATTTTTGTGGCATTCAGGATCAAGTTCAAAATTTTCTAGTAAGAAGGGAAGAGGAAGGAATTGTGTGCACTCCTTGTACTTACACATAGAGATAATTAGGTGTGTGTGCATGTTCTTCTTCCTACAGCTAGGCTGGCTTTTCTAGACTCCTGTATTTAAAAGTTGATTAGGTATGGTGCTTAGACAGGTTTAGTGGTGGTTTGTAGGTTAGAATGATGATTGGACTTGATCTAAAGGGTCAGTTCTATGATTATAGATAGGATATATCAAGTTATACCTTTCCAAATTTGTGCTCCAGTTTACTCCCTGTTTAGTTGTGTTGAACTTGGCTGTGCGAAATTATCTGGATAAAGATCCTGATAAAATGGATAAAGATGGGAATTGGTGGCTGGTGGCCAGGGAGAATGGAAAGTTCTCATTGTGCTTTTGGTACCAGAAAATTGTGTTGGGTTGTACTTGTGTGTTTGCTCACCTTTCCCTGGGATAAGCAAGCCATCAGTGGTCAAAGATGTCCTGAAAGTAGAAATGTGTCAGATGAGTAGTGAATTTGAGCAGTGCTGTGGAGAAATGAAGTTTGGGAAGAGACTCGAGATGGCTGAGGCATAGGTATGCACAGAGTGATGATAAGCTGTTATAATGTAAAAACAAATAATTACCTGGAAAGAATTAAGCATGGGATTTTTTTTTTAAAAAAAAAAAAAAAAGGAAGAATTTTCTAGAGCTCATAATGGATGGAATTTTTTTTTTCCATTTAGTTGAAGGAAAATTTCAGAAAAAAACCCCAAAAACCAACACTGACTTTAAAACTCCTGAAACTTCTTCACTTGAGTTATTCTCCTTCACCGTTTCACTCAAGCTTAAATCTTCTAATCCTTTCCCTCTGACAAAGTCTCATGAAGTGTCTCTACTTAGTGGATTTAAAACTGCTGATGTTAAACCAAATGCTGTACATTTGCATAGAAATGTAGTTACAAAACAAATGCAAATGATTTCAGGGCTTTACAAAGTCTAGCATCAGGCCTCCTTCATTGTCTGACGCAACCAAAAAGTTGTGGGAAGATAATCAGCTGCTTTTCTGAATGAGAAAAACACCTTTCTCATAAAAATAGAACTAGTCTTTTCTTTCTGCAAATAATATCCTAAGTATCCAGCCTTCTTTAGCCTCTGTGTTATTAAATCTGAGGTTTGATGTCATAAACACTCAGTAGGACTGTTAATTTTATGAGATACTTTTTAACTATTTTAGGCTAGTATTTTAAAGATTCCTTTTTATGTTTTGACATAACACAGAAATGTTAAGGCACAAGTGTATATTATACTAATTGTTTCCTGCTATCCTTTGGTGATTTTTGATGTGCAGGGTTTTTCCCACGCGGTTATTATGCAGAAAAGGGCATACCTCCTGATGGTGCAGGACTAACATAGAGGGGTCCCCCTCCTCAGTATGGGCCTGAAGTAGGATGAAAAGATGCTGGCAAATTTTAAAGGATTTTATAATAGTTCTGCAGTTCGTGACTGATGTCTTCTAAAGCTGTTTACAGAGAGCAGCAACATGGGTCGATGGGAATGCTTTAATTAAGGGATGAGTTCTAATCTAACCTTAAACTGAGGATGAATGTGATTATCAATTAATTAATAAAACAATCTACCAGCTACTCAGTCTGACTCAAGTCATGGTAATCACTTTGGAATAAACAGATTCCTAGATGATAACTAAATTGCAGGTTGCATATATGTATATCTCTAAATCAAAAGAATTAGAAAAAGGAAAATTTTAAAGTCATATCATATATCCTATTGCTAAAGCAGCTTTATTTATTGTGTTATACATGCAAAATGCCTTTTAAAAAACACATGTAATTTTGGCAATAAGTAGCCAAGTAATGAGTTGTTTCTTACTCTTATGAGTTATGTCCATATGGAGAGAGAGTTCTCCTGAGACAGGGGTAAAGTGACAGAGCTTGACATTCAGGATCCCAAGTATACACACATCCAGCTCAGGAACCCTGCACATAGTGTTTCCCATAAGTAGTAGCTATAGGTTCCTGACACTGCACTTTGGCATCAGAATCCCTGCCCTTTTACTGCATGTGGAGATTGTACCTAAATATTTTAGAATACGTTAATTTTCTTTTAGAAATCTATTTCACCTCATTGTCTGTAGTGTGAGCTTAAAAACCTGATACTGAGTAATCCTAGTGATGATGTGTTTTGGCACTGTAAAGCCTAAACTTGAGTCATCAAAATATAGTCAGGGTCTTGCCCTTAGTGAGCATATACATTTTGAATAACCTTTAAAATATGTTCAGACTTGGCGAAAACAATAAACTTTCAGGTTAAAATTGTTGAGAAGGATTTTTCAAAACCGAACTTTGACTTGTTTGGATCCCTCTTCTAATACAGAAACATCTGGAATCTGAAAAATTCTGTCTTCCAGGTGGTAAATTTATGCTGGGTACTTTAATAAAAGGGCAATCTTTTTCTGGGAAATTTTATGTAATTTTAAATTCTAAATAACCAAACTCTGTGGTACTTATATAATAATGTAGATTAAAACTTGATCACTCTTAAAGAGGCAAATTTATTGATCTTGTTTATCAGGACAATAACTTCTCAGTTTATAGTAAGGAGGCTTCAAACTTTCTGACATAGGAACAAGATGCATGGAACATATAACACTAATTTTCCCCATCTGCATCACTGGTTTTAGTCCACTTCCAAGGAATGATTTTCACAGATTATTCTCCCACATATTTCTTACAGTGTAATTTCAAATTACTGACAAGAAAGAGTTTCTCCCATTCTTCTTTGATGTTGGTGAGGGGAGAGAAAAGAGAGAAAAATGTTTGTGAAAAAGTTTGAATCTAATAAATAAAACCCCTTAATCTAATCTAATGAAAAGCAATCATTTGGGAACAAAATCCAGTGATGGAAATCAGTGTTACAGCGGGAAAAAATAATAAACCTTGAAAAACACACTGTTATTAGACTCTGTGTTATCTTTTAGGGTGTCCTTGAACTTTCTTCTCCAAATGAACTCCACTTACAGGAGTGAAACAAACCCCTTCTTGACTACACGAGGGTGACTAGACATTTATTACAAACCTGAGCAGGTAACTCCTAAGTTATTCTTTACATGCCTACTTCCCCAACATTGGCAAGAAATTAAATTTAGAGATAGGCATTAGTGAGCTAGAAAGTTGGAAAATGATGGCAAGAACAATGTCTTGCTTTATAGAATCACAGAATGTTAGGAGCTGGAAGGGACTGCAAAAGACCATTCAGTCCAACCCCCCTGCCCGGAAGGATCCTCTAGAGTACATCACACAGGAACGTGTCCAGATTGGTCTTGAACGTCTCCAGAGAAGGAGACTCCACAACCTCTCTGGGCAGCCTGTTCCAGTGCTCCGTCACCCTCACAATGAAAAAGTTCCTCCTTATATCAAGATGGAACTTCCTATGTTCCAGTTTGGAACCATTTCCCCTTGTTCTATCACTGGCCATCACTTATAAGAGCCTTTAATGCTATATAAGGTGGCATTCTGTAAGTTTGATTTTTTTCTTAGGCACAAATAAATTGCCGAATATTACCTTCCAGTTATGTAAGACATAGGTAGGTCTGCATTTGAGAATTGACAAGAATTCAGACTTTTGCGTCTCTTCTTCAGATTCTCAGAATGTAAATCTTTAAATCACCTTTAAATATATTGGCTATGTGCCAGAAGCAGATTGGTTCTATGCATGTGTATAAAATTTTCAGTCCTTTCTGGGAGTTTAAGAAGCTTATATAGTTCCTAATGACTGCTATGACAGTCAGATGAAGTTTTGGTGTCAGGAACCTTATATAACTTTTTTTTTTCTTTGAATTTGACCTCATGCAGTTTCTCAGCACTCCTGAAAGCCCAAACACAGAAAAAGATTGGAAACATCTAAAAAAATAAGGAGGAAGTCCTGTTTTCTTCTTTTCACCTCTAAAAATTCTAGCTCCCATTGTATCTCCCTGAATGAGGAGAAATGTCTGTGGTAGTCATTGAACATTTTTAACTTACACAAATTGGCTACTCATATATGCACAATTAAAGCAATTATAACATTGGGTATTTTTCCCATTATTTTATCTGCTTTAAACACCAGACAGTATTGCATGCAGCAGCAATTAAAAAAAAAACCCCCAAACTTTGTAAGTCTTCATTATCAGAAGAAAGAGCCAATATTATCCTATTCTCTTTTCAGTTCACTGTTACTTTCTCCATCACTGCCTATAGTAATTTTCTGGTCACTCCTTGTGCCACCAATGGGTTTTAAAGGTAAAATATTTGACCTTTGCAGCACAGTATTTCTCAAGCACCAGAAAAATATAGCAAAATTGAACATACCATTAGTGACGTTTGTCCGAGTGTTCCTTTTTTCATGTTTGTTATGGATAGATTTTTTAAGTTATAAACTACAGTCACCCCATACCACCCCTTGCTGATCACTCCAATCCAGGGCCTGGCCTCTCCAGACTGATCTCAGCTGACTCTATTCTGCCCAGGAGTAATGGGGGTACCAGACTGAGGTATTAAAGGTACCATGCTCCATGTGTGATTGCCATTGATCTGCACGCTTTGTCATCTCACACATGACGTAAATAAATAAGGATCTTCATCTGAAATGAGTTTTTATGCTCAAACTTTGTAACATCTTTTATTTCCTACACTGCAAGCTGCTGAGGAACACTAGCAATTGCAGGCGCTCCAGGTAACAAAACTAATACTTGCCTTAAAAAGCACAGGAAATTCAAGGAAAACAGACCAATCTTTACTAAATTAGGCTTTAACTTTTGTAGATTTTATTGTCCATATACCTGATAGATTCAGAGGTTAAGTAATAACATATGGGCTTATGCAAACACCCAGATGTACATAAAAATATGTTCTTGAAGAAAGCATATTAAAAGGATTTGGTTCCATTTTCACAGCTGTGATTTATAGACTACGTGGGGCATTTTTAATGGGTTGTATCAGACATCACCAGGCTGCTCTATGTGGCTGGATTCAGGTCTCAGTTCCACCAGAAGAACTGTTACCTGAAGCTTTATGATTTTCATTCTCCTTGGCCTCCAGAACATGGGAATTAAAGCTACAGTGGCAGTCTTTATTGGGGATGCCAAAATGATGAAAAATTAAAATGTCTTGAGAAAAAGGAGAAGAGGGCACACATTTTCCACAAATCTTTTGCACTTCATGCCCACACTTCTCTACTTTTCCAGATGCACTCCTGCATAATCCCATCTTTACTAAACAAACAAAAAAAGTCTTTGGGTCAGATTTCCATATCTTTACTGAAAGTGAGTGGTACCTACTCCTCCAGTAACCTAATTGAAATCCAGCAACCATTACAAGTTTTCTCTTTTGAGTTGCAAATGCTCATTTAACAGTTAGGTAAGACAGTGAAATGAGGCACTGTTTGAATTACCTCCCTAATACAGAGCTACTTAGCTCAAGGCATTTTGTCATTGACCGATTTTCCCTCTCTAAAAGGGACTCATGAAGTACATGGTCGGGATGAATCTCTGTCACAGAGCCTGTAGAGAGCTGAAAATGCATTGCTTTACAACATTTCAGGCATGACCTCAAACAAACCAACTTGCCCTACTTGTTCACCTCTGCACCTCATTGCTTAGTTTAGTGATGTCTAGGCAGCATCTTCCAGGCGAAGGATCACATCCTTGAGATTTAACAAGGGCAAGTGTAGAGTGTTGCATCTGGGGAAGTACAACCCCAGGTACCAGTATAGGTTAGGTACTGGCCTGTTGGAGATCTTACCTGTAGGTGAGAGGTTCTTGGGGGTCCTGGTGGGCATCAGGATGACCATGAGCCAGCCACATGCCCTCATGGCCAAGAAGGCCAATGGCACCTTGGGGTGTATTAAAAGGGCCAGTGGTCAAGAGAGGTCTTTCTCCCCCTCTACTCTTCCCTCCTTCCAGTTCTGGGAGATGATATGGAACAGAAAAGAAGGATTTGGACTATGAATTTGTGGCTGAGGGACTAGTGCTTCAGGAAGGGTTTTGGCTTCTTTGGGCATGGATGGTTTTACAAGACATCAGACCCAACAGGAGTATGTGGGAAGTGCTTATGTTCTAGGGGGAGTAGGGTCCTAGGAAAAGAGTTACCTGACCTACCTCATCCATAGGGCTTTAAACTAGATTTGAAGGGGTGTGGGGTTATTGCTGGGTCCCTGGCAGTGGGGCTGAGTTCTGGTAATAATGAGAACCTGAAGATCTCACACCTCCCTGAGGCAGCAACAGTACGCTCGACCTGCTCTCTGAAATGCCTGTACACCAGTGCACATAGTATGGGGAACAAACAGGAGGAGTTAGAAATCTGTGTGCAAGACTTCTAGGTCAAGAGAGCTCATTCTCACCCTTTACTTTGCCTTGGTAAGACCTCAGCTGGAATATTGTGTCCAGTTCTGGGCTCCTCAGTTCAAGGAGGACATACAACTTCTTGAAAGAGTCCAGAGCAGGGCCACCAAGATGATAAAAGGAGTGGAGTATCTTCCTTGTGAGGACAGCCTGAGGGAGCTGGGACTCTTTAGCATGGAGAAGAGGAGACTGAGAGGTGACCTCATTAATGTCTATAAATATGTTAAGGGTGAGTGTTGGGAGGATAGATCCAGGCCCTTCTCAGTGATGGGCAGTGATAGAACAAGGGGCAATGGGTCCAAGCTAGAACATAGAAAGTTCCATATGAATATAAGGAAGAACTTTTTCATGGTGAGGTTGACAGATCACTGGAACAGGCTGCTCAGAGAGGTTATGGATTCTCCTTATCTGGATATATTCAAGACCAATCTGGACGTGTTCCTGTGTCATTTAATCCAGGTGATCCTGCTCAGACTGGTGAGTTGGACTAGATGATCCTTTGAGGTCCCTTCCAAATCCTAACATTCTGTGTGATTCTGTGATCCTTCTTTTGGCATTTTGCCACCAGAGAAGGGAGTGAGAAGATGTAAGAAACTTTGTAGACACCAAGGTCAGTGAAGAGGGGAAGGAAGAGGCACTGAGAGAAGATTCCCTGCAGCCCATGGAGAATATCATGGTGGGGAGGGTGTCCCCCTGTAGCCCATGGAGGACAAAGACACCCCACTTGCAACCCGTGGAGAGGCACCTGAGCCAGGCAGAGTTCACCTTGGGGATGTTTCCAGAGGGGAGGAGACAGGAGGCTGCATATGATGGGGACTTACTTGGCTATGTCTGCCTGGGAGAAGGGAGGCAGCCTGATGGAAACGAAATGCTGAGGGGCTGTGCACCGTTACTAACTAGATGGGATGTTAAAGATACACTGGTAATTAAACCATGTTATTCTGGTACCATTTTTTCCACAAGGACAGACGTTAATTAGGCTAAAGTTTTCTTCTGTCTCTAGACCCGTACTTTTCTCTCCAGGCAAGAAATCTCATTGTCACTGCTGACCCTGAACTTTTTCTTCCACCAGCATCCCCCTCTGGTTTATCACTACGGCTGGACTCTTGCCAGTTTGCCCTCACCCTGACCTTGTCTTTGATGAAATACTTGTTTATACCTTACTCAGTTCTCCACTCAGCTAATGCAATCCCCTCCTTTAAATTCCCTCCTGAATGGTCTCCTTGAGTTGTCTGGATTTAATTCAGTGTTGCCAGGAGAGCACAAGATGCATACTCTTGTTGTAATAAGCTTATTTGGTATTGGATAAAGAGTGGTGAGCTGAGGATATAGGATTACAATACCTCCTCCCCCCTCCCCCCTCCCCACCCCAACATGCTCTCTTGTTTCTGCTGCCAGAGCCCTGTTTGGATAGATTGATATTGAATGCTCCTGGGGTGCCCGGGACCCTGCCAGACACAGGAGCCGCCGAAGCTTGGCTCCTGCAGGAGGAGGCAGGCAGGTGAGCAGGCTGGGAGAGAAAGGCAGGGTGTGCTGGTGGCTGCTGGGACCGAGGGGCTGTCAGCTTGCACGGATAATTCGGACAGCTCCAAGCTCGATAACAAGCGCTGTTTGGAGGAGAGAGGGCATCTGCAGGAGGACTGTGCACTGGGGGAGTTTGTGGGTGTGGAGCAGTAGCAAGCAAGAGGGCTGGGTGAACTGGGAGGATCTGGAGTGGATGGGTATTTATACGGAAATCTTTCTGTTAAAAGACAGCATGTAACTCATAGCAATGTGCTTTTGAGGATGGCAGGTCTTTCCTTTAATATAAACACATGGTGATCGCTTTTAATTTTAATTAGCTCCCATTAATAAGTCCGGCTCTGGGGAATGAGCTTCGGAAAATGAGGAGAAGGTTTGGAGACATGAAGAGTACACAAAAGGTTATTCTGGGGCAGTCTTTATAGAGGTGGGCAGCTGTGAGACTTGGGAAGGAAGGGACAGTGAAATGAAAAAAATTTCAGAGGGAAGTGGGTGAAAGTTAGAGTTAGAGGATTTCTGCCTTAGAAACAAAAATCTTTCCAGCAGTAATCATCTCTAATTGGAGAAGTCTCTAATCTAACTTCTGTTCCTCCCACAATTAGTTGGGAGGTGCCTGTAAAATATTTTCTTTGTTCATCTTATCTTATGAGGGAGGCTAGTGAAAATGGCCTTATAATGGAGATAAATTTACTCAATGCTTTTTCAAAATGATTTGCAATGACAAAACTCTTTCAGGGACCAAACCTGAAGTAAAATATTCCTAGCAATGCTAAGAATGAGAGAGAAAATATCCTTGCTTAGTCAGCTGTCCTATTCACTCCATCATGCTTCTCCCAGAGCACTCTTTGATTCCTCTATCAGGACCTCATTACTTTCTAATTTAATCCAGTCTGCTACTTCTTGAGCTGAACTTTTTCAGCAGGGGACTAGACAAGATCAATGACTGAACACTTTGTCTTAGTTATAGGGTTCAAGAAAAATCTGAATTCAAACAGTTGCATTTTATGTTTAGACCACAGCTCCTAAGCAGCTGCCATCTCAGCCTATGTTTACATCTACCATCCTTGATGTTTCAATACCAGAAAAGCGTTTACTCATATATTTTTCTCATTTCAGTTTACAAACCAAATTACAAGATAACTCTTTTGGACAGTCATTCATTTTAAGTTTTACATAAAAATAAAATAAAAAACTCTATCAAGATCTCCCCCAGTCTATTGTAGTCCAAGGCAGCTCTGAAATACATTCTGAAGTTTTAAGTTATTTTTTTTCCACAATTATATATATACATGTAAGTGTATATGAAATAATTAAAGCCACCAATTAAGCTATTATCAATTGCTGTTCTTTCCTGTGTTGGCAGAAATGATCCTTGCTGTGTTTCTTCTTTTGAAAAATAGAGGACATAGTTTCCATGAGCTGTCAGTCAGACTCTTTTTAGAAAAAAATAAGCCATAACTGACATTTTCTTCCTGTAACATCAAAGCAATTGAAGAAGCCTTTACAATGTATAAATAAGTTGCACTGCTTTGATTCTTCTTGCTTCAAATCCAGGCTATATCTTAGAACATTTGAGCTCTTATTCACTGTAATTCACAAAAGTAAAAATAACATGGCTTCTTCCTACTGAACAGAGAAAATACTCATAACTAACAACAACATTACAGCATTATCCATGCATAAACTGTTCTAGGAATGAAGAATCTTATCCCCAGCTTCAGAGTCTGACCTGGACTTGCTTAGTGATCTTCCTTACATTGCACCACCTTCATGTGATGTTTCTTGATTGTACAAATGCATCTGCCATAAACAATTTTGAAATCTAATGTAATGAAACTCACATATTTTATATCAACTTTCTTATTTGAAGAGAGTTATGCTGAGTGAATTAGTCCAACTGATAAATAGCTAGAATTTCCCCAAAACTTTTAGAATCAGTTTTCAGATATTTGGAGTTTAGAATAGCTAAAAACATACACATCAGAAGTCCACACTAACTGTAGACATAAAAATCCATACATGCAAAAAAAATTAATATTAATATGATCAAATTTCAGTTTATTGCTGAAACTGTGTCAGGGGCATGATCAGAGAGGAAAATACATTTAAGAGATATGAAAACTGCTGTTTGTAATACACTATAAGTGCATGGATACCATATCCAGTTCATCCATTTACTTTTGCCCACTGAAATACTAACCCACTTTAACAGTTTTGATCTAACTTTTTAATCTTCTGAAGAATTAAAATAATCTTCTGGATCTGACATTTAATATTCAGAGCAATTTGACTTTGAATGTAGACCGAATTAAATAATTTACAATTTTAATTTACATGCAAGGAGTGAGTGCACTGTTGCCACCTATTTTCTGTAATCCAGCCATCCCAATCTAAAGCTTAAAGAACCTACCTATTATTCCAGTCTTGCAGTGAAAACAGAGTGAAGTATGTAAACATTCATTTAATGAAGTCCAGTCCTGGTCCCCCTCTCCCCCCCCCCTTTTTTTTTCTTACCTGTATTTTACCTTGGTTAAAATATTGTGCAAACATGACTTGACCTTTCCATCACCATCTCACGTAAGCCTATCTGAAAATGAGTATACACAGTGATAAATATATGCATGTGGTGAAGTTTTGGCCTACCAAGACAACTAAGAGTAAAAGCATGAAAAATACAATAAATCCAACACATTAAAAAAGTATTAAAATATGCTAAGTGGGCATATAAATGAATAACATTTTAGATATTCAAGCTTGGCTTCTACTGAATAGTGGAAACATCTAGTAACAGTGATTTTTATTTTTTTTTCCTATGGGAGCCCCTTGCAAAGTTAATATTTTGCTCTGCAGAATGCCAAGAAACACTTTAGGTTTGTAAAGTCAGGTTTTTCAGTTCACTGTCTTCCTCAGCCCAAGGTCATCGGGTTCTGCTGTGTCTGAGGTAGCAGATGGGTTTGTCCCACAGAGCATAGCACAGAGGTGTTTCTCTTTGGATGGAGACCACAGGAGTGATCATGACAGTGGTCTTGTTTTCCTAGTGCTCTGCAGTTAGCAGATTTAAACATTTGAATTCATAATGCTTTAGAGTAAGTTCCTGTTGGTAACTGCAACAATCTTCCCTTAATCATGTGTTAGCTAACAAGTATTAACTAGCTAGCATAATAACTTTTTGATGTAAACAGCCATCTATGGTAGGTACCAAGGTACTTTGAATGTCACTGGAGAAGCTAAAAACTCAGCTAGACAAGGCACAGAGCAACATGATCTTACTTGGAAGCTGGCCCTGCTTTTTGACCTACAGAAGTCCCTTCCAAACTAGATTATTCTATGATAACTGCTAACTTGCATTAAAACTACAATTCCTCTTTTGACACCCGATCTTACACAGTGTCCATGGAGTTGTTCCTGACTGATAAACAACTAGCTCCAACGTGCTAATCTAGTTTTGTATTAAGGACATCTATCTCTCAGTATGAGCTTCAGCCCACCTAGTCGGAAAGCTAAGCTAAAACTCATGTTGGACACTCAAAGGCTATGTAGAAGAGTAGTGTGCTCTGGATGGCAACTGACTGCTGTCCACAGGACAAGGCATAGCCCAAAGCTGAGCTGGCAAAATGATAAAGCAGTATAAGGACACTTAGTTCAGTCTAAATGCTGGCATTTCCAGAGGAGGCTGAGTGTGTTCCTCCCAAGCTATATGCTCCTGCTGCCTTCCTGCCAGCAGACAGGCAATTGTGCAGCCAGAGTGAGCCAGATCCCTTTGTGCTCTTAATGTAATCCTCTGCAAAAGGTGATTAACTACCAATACGATACTGCTAGCAATATGTTAAATTAACCAAGCATTAACATCATCTTTTCTTGAACATGTAATTTTGTGGTTTTAATCTCAACATATGCACAACCTCTTGATTCCAAAGTATTTCTTGAGAGGCAAGACTCACAGAACACAACTTCTCAAGATGCTCTGGTCTTGGTGATTGAAAGAGAAACCTTGTGGCATTCTAAAGACTCTCTTTGAAGCAGTCTTCTATATTACTGGACTTTTCCAGCCGGGTTTTCTAGTCATCCTTGAAAAGGGTAAGCCTATTCTTTCCTTCCACCCAGGTAACAGTTTCAGGATTCACAACACAGAATTTTCAGAGTGTATCTTAGGTGGAGCCATACAGTGAGAATCACTCTCTTAATTACCAGATAAGCTCTAGGAACATGTCCTTACCTGACTCAGAGTATTGGCTCCCACAGATGTGATAATGAGAGACTACTTCAAGAAATAAACCTCTTCCTCCAGGGTTCCTCTGTATAATTCAACAAATTTCTCCAAGGTACCCAAGCCACAGATTTACCGAGGAAAGTCCATACAAATTTATCTATTACAAAAAGTTAAAAAAAAACCCCAAACCTAAAGCTTAACAACTTTCTACAAAAGATGTGCTGGGGAAAGAACAACCCCAAAAACCCTGGCTGTCATCATATTTTATTCTACTACTTCACCTAACACTGAAATATCAATGTTGCAGCTTTCTTATCTTTAGTATGTATATTATTTTGTGCACGCTGTACTAAACACATGAGTCCATGATAATGTTGAAAGTTTTTCCCGTCCGATGATACAAAGTTGAAGTCTTCCAAGTCCTACACCGTGCAGACCTCAAATTAATCTCAGATGGCTTGACATGCTCTATACTGTGCTTGTATGTTTGTGAAGGTTCAGTGAATCGGTTATTACTTATGCTTGGTTAATATCAATGTAGACAGAATTGACATGTTTAAAACAAATCATGGTCTGAGCAACTATTGATGTTTTTTTGCAGTCAGTGTTTAGGGAGTTCTTCAGCAGGAAGATTGATCTTCTTTTTGACATTGCTATACTATGTAAAGGGGCTTTTGCTTTTTTTTGTTGTTGTTTTATTTTTGTTTGTTTGTTTGGTTTGTTTTGGTTTTATTTTTCCTACCTCTGCTTTTGTTTATTTTACAGGCCCAATGGGTTGGTAGGGTAGCTGTTTACCTTAGCTCTGGTCATTCTGAATGCTTATTCTTCCTTAGTTCTGGTCATTCCGAATGCTTATTCTTCCTCTTATCTCTACAGTAGTATCCCCTCCATCTGTTCAGTAAGCACTAACAATTTTCAGCCTTATCTTTTAAGACCATCTTCAGGAGCAGTTTTGCAAATGTTTTCTGAAAATGACTTGGCACTTAGAAAGGCCAGCTGCAAAACCATTTAGCTGAAATTTCAGGGGAGAACATAGAGAAATGAATACTGTTTTTTCTTTTCTTCTTTTTTTTTTTTTTTTCCCACTGTACATTACGTAGAATTCTTGGCATTTTCACCGAGCTTTAATCCTTTCCACCTATGAAAAGACAACAGTTTGAGAAAAGTTGGGAGATGAAGAGCGAGGCTAAATCTCTAAATTCAAATTAAGTGCACTTCTCTGGATTTACTCCACCAATAGGTATGTAAACAGAACACTATTAAGAGTCATACATGATCTTTGATATAAGTATCTTTAGAAGCAGAAGATGTAATATGTAATAAAGATGAATGAACAAAGTTAATCTCCATCCTTTTTTCTTCCCCATTTTCAAATGTTACCCTGCATTTAGATTGACTTCTGTGAGAGAGATTATTTATTTAGCTTTCCGAATTTACCTTCAATCAGGTTTAGCACACCAACATAATGTAAGTTTGCTCTATAAGGCTATTAATATACAGTGTAATTAACAGACAGTGAAATCAATCATCTGGCTTATTGCTGGGTGTCTTACATATTTTGACTTGTCTGAAGGAAGGAGACCATAACAGTGAAGAACTGTTATGGTCTCCTTCCAGATCTCCATCTTTCCAGTGACAGGTGCTGTAAATTATAGGAAATAGGAGAAAGGAACAAGAGCTGATCAAAATTCCCCTAAATCTTATGAGAATTATGGCATTTCCAAGTGTGTCTGTATGTTGAGTTATGATGAAGAAACTCATAATTATATTGTAAAGCAGTTATATATAAGTTCAGATGCATTTCTAAAAACATTGTTCACCGATGTCCCTTAAAGAATTGGTAATGGGAAAATAGGGAAAATATTTCATCAATAAAACCAATTAAAAGAAAGAAAACTTAGAATACAAATGTATGGTCAGCTTTAAGTGGAATGAGATCACCACTGAAGTCCTGTGGGGATCTCTGCTCAGGCCTGCTTTGTTCAAGTAAGCAACAAACAATTAGAAAAAGGGAATGGACAACTGGTGAAAAAGCAAAGTTCTCTGATGATACTGAGTTATTTGGGACAATAAAACCAAAATTTAACTTCAGAGTATTTCACAAGCATGTCGTGGTATTCATTGATGAGGCAATGCAATCTCAGATTATATTCAATGCACCTAAATCTAAAGGAACAATCGTGGAAAATAAATTCTGCTCTGTTAGAAAGTGATGGACTCTGAGCTGACTGTTATTAAATAATTAAATCTTAGGGATAAACCAGGAAACTTAATGAATATAATCCCAAGACCTGGTCCTGGTCAAAATGTTGAACTTTACAAGGTACTGAGAAAGTGGGGAGAGCAGAAGAATGAATACCACTAACCTGCTGCTTGAATCCATCTAGGGTGTGGAACAGGACGGCCAGAGGGAAGGCAGCAGCTGACCACAGGAACTGCCACACACTGCCAGACACCTGATATCTTCAGAAATCTCATTTGTCTTCAGCCACTGACATTTGTAAACAACTCGTGACATTCAGGAGAAGAATCACAAGTGTTAAAATCTTGGTTTTCCTCTTTCACACAAATGGGTGAAGATTCATACTGATTGGGAAAGAGTCACACCGAGAAGTAAACAAGCAAACTACTCCACCATTAAACATTTAATAAGGGCAGTGTGATTTAAGAGTGAGAGTCACCATAATTTCAAAACATACCCTCCTTCTTGGGAACACTTGTAATGAGCTATAGAAGCCCAAATGACTAAATTTCTTCTGTACAGACATGTTATGTGTTCAAATAATTGCAAGGAAAATCCATTTTTTTTAAATATATATTAAAAAATCTTCAATTGTAGAATATTGCTGATGCAAGTTAGCCTGGAGAAGATTTGACAGAAAGTTGGTATGTTTTATGACTACGGTCACATACTGGACTATTTGAAAACTTTGCTTTCTTTTCTATTGTGAATAACTGGATTTTATGGATTTGATGGATTTGTGAAGAAGGTTGCCGCAAGGTTTTCCTACCTTTCTGATATATTAAATTGACATTAAAATAAAGCACATTGGAAAACCTTGCACAGTAGGAAGGGTGGGGGCACAGGAAATTCCACCTCATGAAATTGATAAAACAGAAAAACCCCTCAAGATACACTGATAAAATGGCCATTAGATTTATTGTTATGTTTATTCATGTTCCTGCTGAAGGAGTAAAATACCTTCCTCGCAGTGCTGGTGAAGAGTCTAATAAACTGTAGAAGCAGTGGGTTGGAATCTTATTTTGGGGATAAAGGAAAGGACCACCATACTTAGACCTATTCTACATAATCCTGCTGTTTGGTACCAGGAACTATTAATCGCTGATGCATCTCTCACAGAATCAGATACAGAATTCTTCTATTTCTGGCATTTCTTTGCAAAGTTCTTCCTCTTATTTTTGTATGATTCTGTGTGAAATTTACACAATAACTCCATTAATGAGACATAGGAAAACCTGTCAACAGTGAAAATCATGTCTGGGAGGATCCTTGCAATGCTTGAAAATAGAATGGGAAATACATAAGAGTATTATTATACACAAGGGTAAACTAGAGATGAATTGATTCCACTGTCCGATTACTTTGGGGGGAAGACAAGGATTAAACATACCTCTCATCAAGTTATCAGGCACTGGTGAAAGTTGTAGACTTTCACATGAAACCTGGGCTGTAGAATAAAGTTAAGGGCAGTAACCCAGGAAGAAAAAACAACTATAGAGGAAAAATAGAATATTTGATTAAAGCATGCAGTGGAGAGATCACAGGAAAGATCATAGAATCATA
>VXBZ01005833.1:0-42075 GCA_013399135.1 Heliornis fulica
TCTTGCTGAACTAGGACAATATTCCAGGTGAGTATTGCGCAATACTCACCAGGGCGGAGTAGTACCATCTAGCTTTACTGGCACGTCTTCAATGGGGAATAACTGTATCATGAAGTTGTAAGCCAGTTATGGGCCACTGAACCCCAGGCTCATGGATCACCAGGTGTCCCAGGACCTCAGTATGGTTATCTTGAGACCAGGAACAGCTGCTCAGCCATCTCTTTCTGTTGCAGACTCAGGAGTCTACTGCTGCTACCCTCATATTTCACACAAACTATTCATGACTTTCCCATTTTCAAGGCAGTCCTTTGATTTGAACAGAGGATGATCTCTGAGCAGACAAAAGATTCTGGCAACAGCCTTCTCCCAACCACCATCCTCCCCAAAAGGTCCTTCTTTGGTTGGGGAAGCTGACACACACCCTCCATATGAAACATCTGTCTATGAAAGTGTGAGCTGGTCAGAGGCTGCCACCCGAAACAGCTTACCCAGGGCACTGGCTTCTGGCTGGCAGCAGGCTGGGTGAATTGTCCAAGCAATCTATGGATGGTCGGCAGAATGAGAAGGTCTGATTTAGTCAAACCGAGGCAAAGTCAAGCAGATTTACACCATCCTCAGCTGCTCTTGAAATCTTTCAGTGTAGAGGATGCCAGCAGTCCCTGTGGTAACCAGTGCTCGACTGTCCTTTCAGCAAAAAGAACAATGCCTAATCAAAGTTACCTGTGCTCTCAGGCACTGAGATCACTTGTTTTCCTGCTGATTTTGAAGGAAGAGTACATATTCTGTGCAGGAGAAACTTGCATCAATCTTGTCTTCTCTCCGGAAAGATCAATTCTTTCAGTCATTCCCAAGAAGTCACATTTCCCTTCCTGTTGCTCACCTCTGAGCCATCTGATTCACAGAGCTGCATTCTTCTAAAAATACCCAGCCCAAAAACGGACACAGTATTCCAGCTGAGGTCACTAGCGCCAAGCTGAGTAGATGAACCACTTCCTATATTTTACACCTGCTAATGCATCACAGAAGGGCGTTTGAATGTCTTGCGACAGCGCTGCATTTTTCACTTTCAATTGCAATCCACTGTCATCTTCTTTTTCTGCAACAGAATAAACCCAAACAGATCAGAACAGACTTCTGCAGGGCCCCACCTTTCGTATTATCGCATCCAAGTAACCGACTGACTGATAAACTCAGCCCGTAGTTTGCAATCTGTTGCACATTCATCTCGTAACTGTAGCCGGGCCATTTTCTGAGAACATTGCACGGGTTTCTCAAAAGCTGTGGCATGGTCAATATAAATTCTGTCTGTGGTTCCTCATGGTTTTGCTAGGTTTCTAACTGTGTTAAGGATTTTTGTTAGAGTGGGATTGTGTTATCTGCTCTTAAGAAAAACTGTATTTTGCCTGTTTTGTTGGTGACTGTTCAGTGAGAGCATTTTCAAACACTGAAGTTAAACTCATCCAACATTGTATGTCCCATAGATTTCTTCCTAATTTTGCTCTTAAAATTTTTTTATTATTGATTTTTCTAGCCCTCTGGAACTCCCCATCCACCTGCAGTTTTCAGAAAGGATCATTAACAGTTCAGAGGTTACTCAGAATAAGTCCTAAAATACTCTTGGAGAAATTTCCTCAAAGCCATCTTTAACAATAGTCTGTCCTCTGCTCCTATGCACTTGTTTAAATTAATTACATTAAATATCTGGTAAACCTCCCCTCCCCCTTTTGTTTTTTTGTGATTAATGAAGTTAAAAAAAAAAAGTAACCTATGGAAGGTCAGTCACACATATGGCTTTTGAAATGCTATGCATATTTGGGTAGACTTTTCAGAAAACCTCACCTACGGTGCAATAAACAGACTCCCATGGACTAAGTGCAGCACAGTGATTTCAAATTCCACCCTGAGCTCCCGATGACAAATATATTAAGTTCACTGGTATAACAGTTTCACTGGTATAACAGAAACTGGATAGATTAAAATGTAGAGATGGAGTCACAGTCACCAAAGTCATTCTATGAGAAGATCAGTCCTTTATAGATCACTATTTATTCTAAAGTCTGAATCATTTCTCTTTCTCAGAATCCTTTAAAGGATTAAGTGTTAAATTATATATCATTTTAAGAGCTGGGTTTGCTACTCCTTTCTCTCTTGATAATTCATTGCCTTCACCTCTACCTGTATTTATAGTGTGAAGTTTGCCCAGACAGAACGTTAAGATAAAAATACTTTTGAAAGCTAGTTAATATCTGTACTTGGATGTATCATGTGGCAATGATCATCCTTTTCTCCCCATATTTCTCTTGATCTTCCCGCTTTCTGCAACTGATGTCAAGTTTATGCTTTTATATCTTTTTTAATGCAGAAATTTGAGCCTGGCTTCTCCTTTTTTTATGCCAGAGTGGGTTTTTTTCTTGATAGATGCAAAACTTCACATGAAATTCTAGGTGTGCTCCTTTTACTCACACAGACTCTCTGTGCCGATAGAGATTCACTCGCTCACAATGTCAGGTTAGGTGTTAGAAGTCATTACAATTTCTAAGTGATATTTTTTCACTGTTTTGGAGTCAATGGGAGCTTTGCCACTGACTTTTGCAGGGTCAGAGTATCAGTCACTGTTTCTCCAAAGCTTTCAGTAGAATATCCCTGTTGTGCAATTCGTGTGACTACAGGGGAGAGGCATTTTTGCGCTACCTCTTTGCAGGAAACAGCTAATCACACAGGCTGCACATAAAGAAGCTCCAGCACAGAGAATTCATAACCTAATTTCAAACAGAGACAGTGACTAGCACAAAGGGGGAAAACTAAAGGAAGCAGGAGACGGTTTTAAGCACATACAGAAAACTGAGTTCTTTCAAAGCTAAATATTTTTTTTTTGTGATAAACAGACCTTTTCTCCTCAATAGCAAGCTACGTGCTTTTTATACCTTCTAGATATTGCTGCTGTACACAGAAACGCAATAAAACAGACATTTTCATTATTAAAACCTTTTCTTCAACTGCTTATGGCTTTCTGGAAATAAAACTTGCTTGTCTGATTTCCTAACGCTGCAACTGGGAGCAAACAACAGCAGCAAAAGAAGTAGATAGTGAAGTGATATAAGGAACACATAAGACACTAAATAAGAACAAGGAAAAAATAAGGTTGTCTATTCTTCCAGATTAATATATATATATAATAGGAGGGGAGTGATGTTACTTTTCTGACAGGAGCTGTTTGCATGGAATTGAATCACTTAAGTGATGCCCCCTGAATAACTCAAGCAGCGCTGTCTTGAGGTCCTGCCCAGAAATCTGGGAGACACAATTACTTTATCTGCATCCCCTCTGTGAGCAACACTTCCCCAGTCACAGAAAAAAACAAGACATTAGTCAAAGACAAACCCTGAAGCTTTGCAGGGCTTTGCCTCCATCGCGTCTCTTGTCTCCTTCAGTGAGCCCTGGCCAAAGGTGGGTAGGCTCCTCAGACATGGCTGCAGCACCAGGTCCAGCTGAGCTGCCTCTTGCTTTGTCACTGGAGGTGACCCGGAGGTGGTACCTGGGTGCAGAGCACTCAGAGGAGCGCACAGCCCTGCCCAAGGGACACTGTCCCAAAGAGGATCTTTTTCCTTTGCAGTTTCCTGGCTCTGCTTGCCTGAGGTTTTGTGATAGAACCTGTCCAAAACAGAGCTGTGCTCAGTGCTCTTGTTTAATGCAGAGCATGAAGGGACCTGAATATTATGAATCCCAAATTTAAAATGTATTACCACACCTTACCAGGGGCAGTCCTACCAGTCCTACAAACAAAAGGCAAATGGGTCCCAGGCAAGGCCAGTTTCTTCTCCCCAAACTCCAGCAGAGGCTGGCACAGAGCCCCCTCCTCCATAGGACTCCCATGCTCCTCGTAGCTCTGTTCTTTCCTCCGACAGTGGAGGATCCCCAGAGGTAACCTACAGGCTTGCTGCAGCAGTTTGCACATGGATTGGAGTTACATGGATTAATTAATCCAGCAATGCAGATAGACTCCTACACCTGCACAAGGTTCATTGCAAGGCTGAGGCCAAAACAGTTCACAGCTGTGCTGTGTGCAGTACTCAGGCTCCGTTACTCATCCCCGCCTCAAACCGCAACAAGGTCTATGAGTGAGGTGAAACCAGCAGGAAGAATATAAAATTAACCCTCCAGAATAATATAACTTTCTTATGTCATTCTCTCCATCAAATGAAATGTCTCCATGTTCACCAAATCACTTTTGTCAAAGTGCCCTGTCTAATTGGTACAAGAGTCTTTCTGAATGCATTTTCAAGAAACCTGGACACATCACTAGTGACTGACTGAAATACGAGGTGCTGGCCACTGTTTGGAAAGCAGTATGTAGTTAAGTAATTTAAATTTCATAATGAAGACAGCCATATAGAATCAGAGAATCACAGAATGGTTTGGGTTGGAAGGGACCTAGTTCCAACCCCCTGCTACTCTGCCCTGGTGAGACTTCACCTGGAGTATTGTGTCCAGTTCTGGGCCCCTCAGTTCCAGAAGGACATACAACTCCTTGAGAGAGTCCATCACAGGGCCACCAAGATGATGAAGGGAGCGGAACATCTTCCTTATGAGGACAGGCTGAGGGAGCTGGGTCTTTTTAGCTTGGAGAAGACTGAGGGGTGACCTCATTAATGTTTATAAATATGTAAAGGGTGAGTGTCAGGAGGATGGATCCAGGCTCTTCTCAGGGATGGACAGTGATAGAACANCTGATTCTGTGGGCAAGAACACCCTCCACCAGACCAGGTTGCCCAAAGCCCCATCCAACCTGGCCTTGAACACTGCCAGGGAGGGGGCAACCATAGTTTCTCTGGGCAGCCTGTGCCAGGGCCTCACCACCCTCACAAGGAAGAATTTCTTCCTACTATCTGACCTAAATCTGCCCTCCTTTAGTTTAAACATAGTGAGAACCTCACCCACTGCAGGAGGGGGAAGGTGGAGATGTTCAGGGACCCCACAAAGCTTGTATGATTTTAGGAGGAGGTTTGAGGGTTATTTTTTTCTAAAGTATGATTTCTGGATCCCATTCAGATCCCAAAGGAAAACCTTTTTCTGCCTCCCTCAGATCTCAGCATATATTCAGCATATTTTTTTCCCTGAGGTTTATTTTCTGCCAGAGGATTATTTTCCCCTATATTAAAAGCTTTCTCTGAGGCTATCAGAGTACGTGTTTAAGGTCTGGATTCTGTCACTTCTTGTTTACATGTTTCCAAGTGTTTCTCCTCAAGCTAAAGCTTAACCGGAGGAGAATTAAATTTAGAGGTTATACCACCATGCAGTCAGTTGTAAAATACACCAGGGATTCTTCCCTTTTACCTTCCACTATTAAGACTAGATCTTATGAAAGGTCTGATTCCTCTTAGCCCAATTTTATGACCCAATGCCATCAACAGACATTTCTTTTAAGCTGCAGACACCTAAACTGGAGATGTGTCCCTGTGTGCCGAGTCACGTTTGTTGGGCTTGTTTTGCACTTGATTGAGTAGCTCAGGAATTACCTTCAGCCCAAAGCCAGCTGGGATGGCTTAAGCCCACATGGATCACCTTCCAGAAGTGTGTCCTCTCCGTGAGGATATATGCTGGCCACACCAGAAATGAGGGGAAGAAAGAATTTGTGAGTTCTACACACTGACTGAAGTGATGCCGGAGGGCACAGGGGCAGAGAAGGAGAAAAAAGATATTTCACGTCATCAGGTGACGCTTGGAGTTCCCTCAGGCTGTGGAATCGCTGACCCTGTGTCTCTGTCTAAGTTCACCAACCATGAGGATATTAAATAAAATATGGGGTCTGCTTTCTCAAACCATTTTAATTTTTTCTCTCAGTTCACGCATCAACAGTTTTAGTGCTTCTCTTGGGAGACATCCCACATATCCACAGTCTGTCTAGAAGGAGGTATCTTCTTGCACCATGCTCTTTGCATCCCTGTCCATTCCCCTCTGAATAGCCTTTTGAGGGTCTGGACTGGCCAGGATCACAGTGGAGGAGCAGGGTGACCACACCATTGGTTGCAGGGCCCACTGTCAGCACCAGGACCCCCACTGTCCACACAACTTGAGGCAGCTCCATGAGGGAGCTCAGATCAGCCCCACAGCACAATCTGAGGATTAAAAGTCTGACTTTACTATGACGTGGTTACAAGTTGTGTGTTGATGACTTGAAGTGTTAATTACACTTCCTTCTGTCCAAGTTTGAGTGATACAAACTCGTTTGTTTCCAGGGACCTTGTACTTGGGGCCATTGAAGCCTTGGAAACCTTAGAAAGAAACTCCAAGTGTGAAAACCCATTGCAATGGCAGAGAAAACAGTTTTGAGGAAAACAGAGAGCAGCAGCACTAAGGGCAGGGGAAAGGGAAGTAGTTCTCCAGGCTCCCCCAGGGCACAGTGAGCTAGCAAAAATCAAAGGAGAACACAGCATGCAACCCCAAATCCTGCCAGTGGCAAGTCCAACAAACATCTGGAACAAAAGGCAGCTCTGGGAAACAGAGTTGCCACTCACCCTCACCCCTCCTTCAGAAATATCCCCATATGGAAAAGCAGATGCCATGAAACATTAGCTAGTTCTGCTCTCATAAATATTTTTTGCTGACTTTTCCCTTGGCTCTGCCTGTTTCTCTTACCCTTCTTTGGTGGTTTCCTCCAAAGCCTGCTGTGCTGGGGCACCAGTGGGGTGTGTGGGGTCTGTTCCCTGGGCAGCCTGATCAGGGATGGGGCTGTGAGTGCTGGGAGGTGTGTCATAGCTTCAGCTGACTTCCCACATCCTCACACTTGGCTTTTCTTTCCCTCTTCTGGACAGAAGAGGCAACTGTAGAGAGATTATTCATATCTGATGTTCATAGAATGGTTTGGGTTGGAAGGGATCTTCAAAGATCACCTAGTCCAATCTCCCTACCATGGGGCAGGGATATCTTCCACTAGACCAGGTTGCTCAAAGCCCCATCCAACTTGACTTTGAACACTTCCAATGATGAAGCATCCCACAACTTCTATGAGAAACATGTCCAGTGTCCCACCACCCTCATCATATAATGTTTCTTCCTTATATACAATCTAAATATAATTGTTTTCTGTTTAAAAACATTTGTCTTGCCACTAAAGGCCTCAGTAAAAAGTCTTATGAGCCCACTTTGTATATTGAAAGGCTGGGGTAAGGTCCCACTAGAGCCTTCTCTTCTCCAGGCTGAACAACTCCAACTCTTTCAGCCTTTCATCTCAGGAGAGCAGTTCTCACCCTCTGATCATTTTTGTAGCCCTTCTATGGACCTGCTCTATCAGCTCCATGTCTTTCCTGTACTGGGTACCCAGAGTTTGATGCAGTACTCCAAGTGGGGTCTCATGAGAGAGGAGGGGCAGAATAACCTCTCTTGACCTGCTGTTCAGGGTACAATTGGCTTTCTGGGATGCAAGGGTCCATTGCCAGCTCATGTTCAATTTGTCATTCACTGATATCCTCAAGTCCTTCTGCACAAGGCTTCTCTCAACCAATTCATCCCTCAGTCTATATTGATGTCGGGGATTGCCCTGACCCAGATGCAGGTCCTTACACTTGGCCTTGTGGAACTTCATGCAGTTCACATAGGCCCATTCCTCAAACCTGCCAAGATCCCTCTGGATGTCATCCCTTTGCTGCAGTGAAGCAGCTGCACCACCCAATTGGGTGTCATCCAAAAACTTGCTGAGGGTGCACTCGACCTCACTGCCCATGTGTTGAAGTTACCCATTTTCATCTTGAGTATGGAAACAGGAATATATCTACATAAATAGGACCCCTCTTACATAGTGTTTACCATCTAAAAGTATGGGATGGGATGGGAAACAAAGATGGAGGCAATAGGTTTCTACCTCTAGAAATTTCATAGGAAGTTAGAATCTGCTCAAAACAGAGGCACTGTTCACAGCATTGAACAAGGTTTTAAATGAGCTCTGAGGGTCACTGGGATGGGTGCACCTGTCCCGTCTTTGTCCTTGCAAGCCCCCCTCGGTGCTTAACATTTGTGCTTTAAGCAAATTCAGGATAAGTTTTAATTTGGCACTGTAACTGTATTAGCTTAAAATATTTTTGTTAGAGAAAAAAATGGGAAAACAATTAATTGTGAAGTTTTTCACTAGTATCCTTATCATGAATGTTTCTTGTTAAGGTATTACAGCTAAGGATTACAAGCTCCTGATATGAAAGCATGTTTGAGCATATGCTTTTAATATACTCACAGAGGAATACAAGGCGGGTGGGCGGGGGGGAATGAGGAAACAACTTCTATTTTGGCAACCCTTGCACTTTTCAAATTAGATGCAAAAAAGTATTTCTAATTATTTAAAGGTCTCTGCATCTCAGCAAATTGTATTGACGGAGCTTTCACTTCTAATAAAAAAATACAAACCCAAAACGTTTTTGTAAATGTGTTGTTTTCAGCAGGATTTTTCTTTCACTGTTATTGCCCTTTTTACTGGGCAAAAAATTATGCAGGCAGGCAGCTCCACTTGCATACATTCCTACTGCTGGTGCCTTTCTTCCCCTCCATAAAGTTCCTGATTTCTCCGGCCTTTTAACATCCCCATCTCCTGACATGCCACGAACTGGCTGCACACAGAGCCAAGGGCAGTGGGTTGCATCTAAGTAAAGGCAGCAGCAGGAGGAGAGAAAGGGAAAAAAAGGGAATTTAAGGAGGGGATTTGGGAGTGCAAAGCATGAAGCTGGAAGGAAAGGCGGTATGAAGAGAGCCGAGTACTGGCGAAGCAAGAATAAGATGAGCCAGGATGACTGAAGCAGAGAGGAGCAAAGATTTTGCTACAGATTGTCCTGTCATGAAATTGAAATATGGGGCTTTAAATTGCAAGGTAGGCGAGGCAGAATGAGATAAAAGGAAGCCAAGGGAGTAGTAGTGAGGAATAATCAGTGTTTGCGATGCACATGCACAGTAAGCGCATAAACCAATTAATGAAAATATGGCATTAGCATCTGCAGTGGGATCGTCCCTCCTCTGCGCCCACACGGAGTTCTCCCCGACGCGGCTGACTCTTCCCAGTAGCCCAGGCTACTGCTCGTGGCCCTGCTCGTGCACATCCAAATTTTCCATTGGAAGAAGTGGCTTTAATGAGTTCCCTAATAAAGAGATGATGACTGGCAGTGTAATTTCCCTTCTACACTTCGTGCTTTCATGACTGGAGTTTATTATTAACCTCCCTACTACATTTTGTGTTATTTTACTCTGGTGGTTTAATTGTATTTCCACCTCAGTCATGTGCATTTGCTTTCTAATAGTCTCCTTTCCCAGACTGCTTTCATGTGAGCAGCAGGGTTTTTCTGTTAAGTACTCTGCAATGGTTTTAGTATGCATTTCTTTCTGGTTTAATCTGTCTTTTTTTCTTCCCCTCTCTGTCCATGTATTAGTCATCCTTAATGGGGTACAGCACCTTGTGCTCTCTGACATGGAAAACAGGGTCGGTGTAAGCAAACATCAAGGACAAAGCATAAAAATAACGGAGGTAGTCTCTGTAAAGGGGAATTAATGACTCAGGCAAGTAGATGCCACATGTAAGTAATTTTAAGGAGAGAAAGCATCAGGCATGCTCAGAAATGCAGATGTATTTATCGCCTTTCAGCCCCCCCTCTTTAGCTGCTCCTAACCGTGTTTTGAAAGGGAACAAAGGAAATTTCAGAATACAGAAGCAGGGATCTTTTAGTTAGGTGGTCAGGGTAATGGAAATTTAGGGCACAAGCAGTAGGGCTGATGCTTATTTTACTAATGCTGACATAAATCAGGCATGTACCTGCTGAAGGAGGGAATGAAGTTATGCCAAGGTAGGGATGGAAAGAAGTTGGTCAGGTCTCCCATCTCTGCTGTTACACAGAGCAGCAGACCCCTCAGGAACTGAACTTCTGCCCTCACTAAATAAAATAAGATGGAAACAAACCTTTGTACTCTGCTGTAAAGTACAAGGATGCATGCACGGCATGCATCTCGGGGGGTCAGTGCTGGTCAGAACGTACTTCTAACAGGCAAACAAAAGCAAAAGTGCACTAACCCTAATGGTATAGTCAGTGCTTTAGTATTAAGTCAATGAAAATAATTATTTTACAGTCTGACCCCTCTGCAACACCAACATTTTAGAGGAGTCACACACAGGATAGAAATGAAATGTCATTTACCGGAGTTAGTTTAAGGTCCCTAATGTGAATGAGACTCGGGACCTTTGATATTACATTGTGGTGCATGTTGCTGTTTGACGTGTCACACACAAACATCTGTAAGAAGTAAGGGCGGTCACATTCACCTGCTGAAAAATTGCAAGCAGTTCATAAAGCCTCTAGAAGCTGAAGCAGGGCTTGGAGGGATTGTCTTTCAGCAAAGGGCAAGCCTTCCTGCTGATGGGGCTATGAGAAAGACCCCGAGCTGCCTTGATTACAGTTATAAATATCTTCATGAGAAGAAAAATCTGGGTGCTAAAGAGCTCTTTGAACTACTGGGGAAAGGTACAATAAGCTCCACAGGCAGGTGGATAAAACAGAACGAAATCAGATGGGAAATGAAGCATGTCTGAAACAGCAAAGCTGAGTAATCTGTTGATACAAGAGAAGCAGGTGGTGAACTCTCCATTTCTGGTTATCTGTGCTGGATACCCTGCAAGAAGATGTACTGTAGCAAGGCACGTATAGAAGGCTCATGACAGAAGACTCCGAGTAGATTTAAGGGCTTGTACTAAATAAGGATTTGATCAGATGGTCTGACGGCCTCGGCTTTAACCCCCATGAACCATTTGCTCTGGCTGTCCATCACGGCAGAGCTCTTGGCCGGATGGGCCAGAGTGGGGCTGGTGGGTGAGGTGAAGATGCAGGCAGCGTCCGGCAGGGAGAGGAACGGTCCTGCACTCAGCCTTCAGCATGTGTGTGCATGGCTGCGTGAGCGGTGGCACCCCCAAACCCTGCTGATGAGCTCTGGAGAACGCAGGAGCTGCTCGACGTCTGAAGAGCCCTACGGCCTTTCGACTGATGAGCAGACCACGGTGGGGACTTGGCTAACACCCTCACGGGACCCACGGTGCTCCTGTGAGGCGGGGACTTGGCCAGGACTCACGGCGCTCCTGTGACAGGGGAGAAGCATCATCCCTGCCCTGTCGTGAGGCATCCGAGTCCCTGTCGCCTGCGTCGGGCCCTCAGGCTCTGCCTGAGGTGTCTGGCACTACCTGCTCCGCCATCCTCTGCCCCTGGGGCACCTGACCAGGGGGTGTCCTGCTGCTGTCGTCAGAAGCCCCTTCCTCACACCTGCAGCGCGATGAGGCAGATGGGAACTGAAGCGAAATGGTCCGAAGTTAAAACCCGCCTTTACCACAAGTCGCGGAGCCCTTTATGAAGAGGTGAACTGCGGGCATTCAAAACCAGTTTCCTGAGCGCAGAACGCTGGTCGCCACTCACTCGGGACATCGCTGGCCCCGCGGCTCCGCGGCGGGAGCGGGACGGGAGCCGAGCAGGGCAGGGAAGCGGCGGTCCCTGGCGGGGAGGGGGCAGAGCTCTGCTCGGAGCCCCCCGCGGCGGCGCGAAGGGCGGGCTGCGGCGCCACCTGGCGGCGGCGACGGGAAGGGGCGCTGCGCGCGTCCTGCGCTCCCCGCGGCGAGCGCCGGGGGATGCGCGCGCCCCGCGCTGTCAGGGCCTGGAGGGAGTCGGGGAGGTTTTAAAAGTTAATTAAAGGCCAACCGGAAAGTCGAGCCGGGTGTGCGTGGGGGTGGGGTGGATGTGTCTGGGTACTAGGACATATAAATCACAGAACTGTAGTGGTTGGAAGGGACCTCCAGAGATCATTGAGTCCAACCCTCCTGCCAAAGCAGGTTCCCTAGAGCAGGTCACACAGGTAGGTGTCCAGATGGGTCTAGAATATCTCCAGAGAAGAAGACTCCACAACCACCCTGGGCAGCCTGTTCCAGTGCTCTGTCAGCCTCACTGTGAAGAAGTTCTTCCTCACATTGGTGTGGAATCTCCTGTGCTCCAATTTGTGGCCACTGCCCCTTGTCCTGTCCCCACAGACCACTGAAAAGAGGTTGGCCAGATCCCTTTGTTTCCCACACTTCAGCTATTTATAAACATTGATGAGATCCCCTCTCAGTCTTCTCAAGCCTGAACAGCCCTAGTTCACTTGGCCTTTCCTCATAGGGGAGATGCTCCAGGCCCTTAATCATCTCTGTGACTTCTGCTGGACTCTCTCCAGGAGATCCCAGTCTGTTCTGTACCGGGGAGCCCAGAACTGGACACAGGACTCCAGGTGAGGCCTGACCAGGGCAGAGTAGAGGGGCAGGATCACCTCCTTCGACCTGCTGGCTATGCTCCTCTTAGTGCACCCCAGGATCCCATTGGCCTTCTTGGCCAGCAGGTCATCCCTCAGCCTGTACTGATACCTGCAGTTGTTGCTTCCCAGGTGCCAGACCACACAATTGCTTTTATTGAACCTCACTGCCCAACTCTCCAGCCTGTCCGGGTCTCGCAGAATAGCAGTGCAGCATTTCTGCATGTCCACCACTCCTCCCAGGTTTGTATTATCATGAGTGTGTGGTATATGTGTGGAGGATGCGGCACATTAGAAGCTGAGCTGCAGCCATGTGTGACTGGCTCTGCCTTCTACAGCTGGGCCCGTGCGACAGTTAGGTCAGTGGAAAAAACAGTTATTAATCGGCAAAGAGCTATTGATTTTCCAACTGCTATTTCCATAGAACAGCAAGTTAGCCCTTGCAGTAGCGAAGTGGCGAGTTGTAAAGCGCCACTAGGAGCATCTCTGGCCCAAAGGAGTGGATCGATCTGCAGCGGGAGGCACGGGTTGCGCTGGGGTCACTGGTCAAATAGAGCAACTCCCAGGTTGCAGAACATAGAATCATAGAATCATAGAACGTTTTGGGTTGGAAGGGACCCCTAGAGGTCATCTAGTCCAGCCCCCCTGCAGTGAGCAGGGACACCGCTAACTAGATCAGGTTGCTCAGAGCCCCATCCAACCTGGCCTTGAACGTTCCCAGGGATGGGGCCTCCACCACCTCTCTGGGTAACCTGTTCCAGTGTTTCAAACGTTCCCAGGGATGGGGCCTCCACCACCTCTCTGGGTAACCTGTTCCAGTGTTTCACCACCCTCATTGTAAAGAATTTCCTCCTTATATCCAGTCTAAACCTACCCTGTTTTAGTTTAAAACCATTACCCCTTGTCCTGTCACAGCTGGCCCTACTAAATAGATTATCCCCATCTTTCCTATAGGCCCCCTTCAGGTACTGAAAGGCCGTAATCAGGTCTCCCCGCAGCCTCCTCTTCTCCAGGCTGAACAACCCCAACTCTCTCAGCCTGTCCTCATAGCAGAGGTGCTCCAGCCCTCGGATCATTTTTGTAGCCCTCCTCTGGACCCACTCCAACAGTTCCATGTCCTTCTTGTGCTGAGGGCTCCAGAGCTGTACTCAGTACTCCAGGTGAGGCCTCACCAGAGCAGAGTAGAGGGACAGAATCACCTCCCTCAACCTGCTGGCCACACTTCTTCTGATGCAGCCCAGAACACAGTTGGCCTTCTGGGCCACCAGAGCACTTTGCCGGTTCATGCACAGCTTTTCATCCACCAGCACGCCAAAGTCCCTCTCGGCAGGGCTGCTCTTGATCATTTCTTCAACATGTGGGAGCACATTTTGTGTTTAAAATTAACAAATTAGGGCAAATTTGCCACTGTAATGGGAAGCAAATGGGAAGGTGTGGCATACTATCCAGCTCCACATAAATCTGTATTTTTGATGGATGAGGGCTGTTTCCCAGCCAGTCCATAGTGGACCTGAGAAAGACGTGATCCTCTGTCAGAATTCAATCAACAAAGGAACCTTTTCTTCTGTCTGTTAATGCAGTGGAAATATTTGTAAGGTATTCAGTGAGATACAATCTTCTGATCATTTTTCATCTATGTATATGCCATTTGTGATGGCTCAATCAGGCAGACGTGTGCTGATCTGGGCCATACATATTTACCCATTTATTTTAGCTATGTCTGTCATGGAGATTTTTATCACTAACTATTGGGATTTGGGCCCTTTTTGTGAAACTTGCTCAGAAATGGAACATTTTGAGACCTGAAATTCTTCAGTGGTCTTTGTCCTAAAATCCCAGTTATAGACTAAAGCGCGTCATTGAAATATATCCACAACATGGAGCTTATGGGGACATTTACCTGGGAGCGCATCAGCATCAGCGGTGTATAAAGCTGTACAATAGGGACAGGCCAGCGTTCTTTCCTACTTTGTAGCGTGAGAATTATAATTTCGTGATCTAGAAGATGCCCTGACTTGCATTGGAATTTTAACTGTCCAGCAGTTAGCAGAGAGGAAATGTCGGCTTGGGTCTATTTTAGGCACCTCTTCAATATGCGCATGGTCGGTGTTACTCTGCAATTCTCTAACCGATCAAATTGTGGTTGTTTCTTCAGTCATGGTCCAGCAACACAATGACAGTAGCAAAGACATGAGCTCTCACAGCTGTCATTAAGAACCACAAGTTCATTTACTCACTACTGAAATGTTTACCGAAAATAATCCAGCACCACACAGCCATTACAGGCAATTGGAAAAAGGGGAAAAAAAGTCTCTTTGAAACTGGAGCTACAAAAGAATCACCCAGGACTATAGGAAAATCATGGTGCATAGCTCTACTATGATGACCCCCATCAGGAGAACATTGGAAAGTAGTTTAGATACTAAAATTGCTCATGGAAGATGGAGTCCCCAGTGTCGCAATTATTGCTGCTACTATGGAAAACACAGTTCTGGCTTCAAACAGCATCACTGGTACAAGCAGCTCCCCTGCAAGGAAGAACTGTCAGCTGATATGGTTTAAACCAAATTGGTTTTAAAGCAAATTATTGATTTATTAGCACTGTGTATTTAACTTGCAATCAGTGAACTCTAGTTCAGGACTGACATCAGCTACACATCAGCTACACCGCAGTGCTAGACACTCATAAAGTGTGAAACGCCTACAGGTTTCTAAGCATGCTTCATAGCTCCAGCACTCAGGAACACCCCTTCCACCCCCCCAGGCAGTGTGCATGACACACCCCGTGCCCTGTGTGTGGGTGCAGGTGCCCACATGCAGACCCAATCCAGTGGAGATATGGGTGTTCCCATGGTCCATGCACCGCTGCTGCTGCCAGCACCCTCCAAAACCAGCCAGGAGTGTTCCCAGCAGTGATGGGATGACAGACCACTGTGCACAGCCACCCTCTGGATGCTGCTGAGCAAGCATCGTTGGGGTGACACCAGCTGATCTCAGCTCCCCTCTCAGTGTATAATCAAGCACAATAGCCTCTTGCTGCACTGCAGTTCTTAGTTTACAGCTGTTTATTTTTGATCAGAACAAGGAAAAAGAAACCGCACTTTTGGGGCACATTTTTTTCTCCTTTCTTAATTTTTCCTGAAAAACTTTAAGTGGTCTGGATTTAAACAGCTGTGGTACTTCTCTCTGGTGGCTTTGCAGCAAAGCCGGAACCACAGTACAAGAGGGAAATGTAGAGAAAAATAAATAGCAGTAGCGATACTTTCAGAAGGTCCTTATGGCTGTAGGGTTTTTAGTGTTCTCCAGCTCAGAAAGTGCTGAATTGTCCTTTAGGGAAAAAGAAAAAAAAACCAAACAAGTAAAAATGGAAAACAATCTCTTTTGAGTCCCTTCTTGTATTTCCCAAGCACTCAACACCTCTCGTTTCACATACCGAGTCAGGCAGAACTAAGCCTCGTGTCAACTTATCCTGCTCTTTGAAAGATGCAAAATGCAAAGTCCAGATAAATCAACAAAAGTTTAGACCAGAGTTGTATTTGCAAAGTTACAATGCAACTTCTTCACCTTGCTCCCTGCAGCCCTCCCGCTCCTGTGTTTATGCACTACTCGAAGCTTTTTAAAGCTGACATTTGGGATATATCCCTGGAGGATTATCTTCGAAGCAACGTATCACTTCTTAGTACTTAAGATTTTTTTAACATCCTGCGTTCATAATTCTAAGATACAAATAATACTATCAATATTAATGCATTGAAGACATTTTCTTCTGTACCTGAGGATATGTTGCTACCCACAGAGATAAGTAGAATTTCATAAATATATACAAAAATCTTCACTTTTGTTACCATGACATGTCTTCAGTGCTGTAATTGTAATAACACTCCAGAGCACAACATTGTTACTAGCTGTAAAGGAGCCAGAAGCTACCTCTCAGGAAAAATTGACTCCATTGAGCCAGCAACTCCAACTACACTGACAAAATACCAAATAAATATATGACTATACAAATATATATATGTATATAAAAGTCTGGTTGCTCATTCGAGTGAAAATAATTTCCTCTTGTAAAAACCTTTTAATAGATATTCTGTGATTATCTACATAAAAAAGGTATTTGTTCATTTAAGAAGAGTTAGATAACTGTGCAAGGGTGTGCTTGGGTTTGTATTGGCATAAGGACTTTGTAGATCATCTTTCTGCATTAAAAGGTGCAATTTTCTCTGGTGCCTGCAGAGGAATATTGTCTTTGTTTTGTGTCTATTCCCCCCATGAAAGAGATGAATTGCCATGCATTGTCTGTCAGAATTCCTTGGGCTGAAACAGGTCTGCTGGAATCACTGGAAAGTTTAAAATAAAGATAAAACAATAACATTTAAATCCATTCTGAGATAAGTCTTATGAAAGAAATTGGCTTAATTTGATTATTTTCTACTGTAAATAGAATTGGTACTGTAAATAATTCTGGTTCTGTTCTCATTCTTGGATGTAAACCTGGACTATCTTCACCAAATCCCGATGAAATAGTCCTAGGTTTATAATAGATTGTAACAAATAACAACTAATAGAAGAATTAGATCAGTCACATTCACTGCAGAAGAAGATGAGATACACTCAGTGATGGTGGCTGGTTCTTAGCTGTTCCCATGCAAATGTGTCTCTTACTTGTTTCTGTCCAAGAAAGGTGGTCTGACAGAAGAGTTCTGATTTCAGGATAAATGCTATGAACAATACTGGATATAACTGCACGGCATTTATGTCTCATAACCACAAGTTTATGGGCTCAGTGTCCCTCAAATACAGCAGGAATGTTGTATCATTGTCCACATACAAAGGGAATTGGGTGAGTTACCCTATTTATTTCTTACTGTCTATGTTGTCCCTTGCAGCAGTGTGCTTCCTTCACCTCTCCATATCTTTTGTGCAATGTCTTCTGTGGAGGCCTCAAGGTTTTTCTTCAATATAATCGTTAAATAACAAGTAAAATTGTTATTAATGATCTAATTCTCTTCTAGACATAAACCAGAAATTAATAAACAGGGGTGCTTGCCAGAGACATTTTACGTTTCAACTATAAAATAGAAATAATTGATGTACTGATTATTTATTTATATATTTCAAATAGGAAGCAACACAACTAAAGAAAGAATATTTAAGAGCTTTATTAAAGTCCCTAGGCAAAAAGAATTCTTCCTTCAATCGATTTTAATATGCTAACTGATTTATGTAAAACAAAGTTGTGGAGATGCTTGCATGGAATTGGTGTCACCTGAAGCAGGTTTTGGAGTCATCATAGAGGGAAGCACCCTTCTCCCAGACATCACAAGCTATAGCTGTCTCACAACTAAATCATCTGCTCTGAGCTGACTTTCCTATGCGTACAAGTAGAGAAAAGATTTTTTGCACCTTCTGGTCTCCAAGCACACTAGTCACAAGTCCAGTTTGTGACTTCCTTGGCCTCACTTTGTGGCTTTTGCAAGCTCCAGTTGTCATAAACCACTTTCTGATTTCGAATCTCATTTTTTCCTGGCCTTTTATGCTTGTTGTTGTTGTTGTGACATTACTATATGTTACCTGAAATAGCTTTTCCCTTCCTAGAGTTTACTCCTCTGATGTAGAGGAACCTCCTCCTTCCTGAGGGTCTTGCTCAACTAGGCAAACCAAGATGACACAGTCCTCTCAACTAAATACAGCAAATACCTGCGCTCAACCTCAAAGCTCTCTTCTATGTCTACTCCAGTTAAAATTCAACTTTTTTGTACATAGGAAACACTAGAACTCCACGAGACCCCAGTGGCAGTCTGTGTTTTGTCAGATTCATCATTTCATTTGCCTTTGTCATGGCTGTGGGGATCTGGGACATCTGCACACACATACAAGTGCCCATGAGTGGCAAGCATATAGATTTATGTAAGTACACATGTGTACACAGCCAGTGTCACCCATACCGGAGGCAGTGTGCTTGGTAAATTTTGTTGCCACTCATCCACTTTTTGCACTATAAATATTGCTAATACTAAACCAGATCCAGTGCTTGAAAAGAGTCCAGGAGGATGGAGCCAGGCTCTTCTCAAGGTGGCCAGAGATAGGACAAGGAGAAACAGGTCCAAGCTGGAGCATAGGAAGTTCCATGTGAATATAAGGAAAAAAAAAATCACCGTGAGGGTGACAGAGCACTGGAACAGGCTGCCCAGAGAGGTTGTGGAGTCTCCTTCTCTGGAGACATTCAAGACCAATCTGGACACATTCCTGTGTGATTTAATCTAGGTGATCTTGTCTCAGGAAAGGGGTTGAACTAAATGATCTTTCAAGGTCCCTTCTGACTCCTAATGTTCTGTCACTCTGATTCTGTGATCATGTCTTTCCAGCCTTATACCACCTCTTTCAGCCTTGTTGCACTGCTTCCAACTTATCCTGTTGGTATTTTCCCTCCAAGCACTCTACTCTCACTACAAGTTTTGTACTCATTCTTCTTGAAACAAAATAATTTCCTGTGTGTCTGTATAGCAGACATATCACAGATGTCTAGATAAATGAGGTTTTGGTCTTAGTAAAGCACAATAACAGCATTTTAAAATATCCATTATAGTTTCCAAGAAAGACACTAGACTCATGTGACAGGAATGTTGCACTAATCTTCCACATCTAATTAGTTTTTCTTCAAAAGTTAGTCCAAGGCTGTAGATGTGAATCAGGGAAGTCTCATATACTCTGAAGAGCATGCCCTAGTCTTGTCCCCTCTTTCTTTAAGTTTGTTTAAGGTCTCCACTCTCAAATTTGTGGCAGTATGACCCAGTCTAGCCTGGACTAGCTCTGGTTATGCTGCTGACAGTGGGGTGACAGCTACTTATTTCAGCTTGTTACCATTTGCAAGAGCCTGATGTGACTGTTGCCCACAAAAGCACAAACAACTGTCTTCACGCAGTTGGAGTAAGACTTGCATTTGCTTCGGAAGAAGCTGGAAAAAGTCCTGGTGAAGACAACTGTTTCTGCAGGCAGGAAAAGAAAGCTGGAGATGATTACCTCCACCAGGAGAGGAAAGCTGGAGGTAAGGGAATTGAGGATGGATCAACCACAGTAGCTCTGTTAGTAAGTTTGTCATATTAAACTTGGCACCAGAATTGCTCTTTCCCATGGTTGCCATCCCAAAGCTGGTGCCAGCCAACACTTTTATAATTGTGCCTATGGTTGGGGTGGTTGGATGCAATCAATGCTCTGGCTCTGTCCATCATCCCTCTGCTTCCCAGACATACAGCCTGTGCATATGACTTGGGAAAGGGTGTGGGTTGGCGTGATGCAGCTGACTTGACTGCCGTCAATTCAACAGAAAGCACTGAAGGAGCCAAGTCCTTAGACACAGAGCAGGACAGGAGGGCTACTTAGATTCTTTTTGGAAGGTCAAGGTAATGCCTCTCTGCCTTGTGTCCCTGTTGGACCTGGACAGTAAATCAAAGCTTTGTGTTTCTAATGGGATGGCAGCCGCCCGAAGTGCGGGTGAGGTGCAGGGTCCTAGCACCCACTGGGTGGGGAGGATCACTGCATCCACGGCCAGCCGTGTGGGGTCCCTTTGGGAAAACCTCCCAATGCTGTTCCAAAAGGGGAAATGAAAACGGCTGAAGGAACATAAACAACATACACAGCTGCTCGAAAAACCACTTTTTGAAGGATTTTTTCTTTACCTTACTTCCAGCGCATCCCTGCAGTGCCGGTTGCCTGCAGTTCTGCCTCAACTCTCCTTCATTTCCCTGTTGTGGTGTAATGACGGTTTGCCCCCCTAGTTAGCTCATTTTTAATCCCTTTTTGGAGCTGGGCATGTCATTTTCATTTTTTTTTAAACCTTTTAATAATCATGTATGTTCAGTCCCCTAGGTGGTATGTTAATTCCTTTCTTTCATCTACTTAATTAGAAGATTTTGTTCTGCGTAAAATATATGAGGCAGTTGGGGCAGGGTCTTATGAACTGGTGAGCATCCAATAACTATATTAAGCAGTTTCTTAAGGCTTTGAAATTGTCTTCAGATGGTAGCTGTTGACAAACCCTGAAGTGAAGCACTACTTGAATATTCACATTAAAACCACCAGTGCAGTTAAGTTAGCGATGCATGATTAATTGGCTTAAAAGCAATGGATTCATATGGAGTAAAATGCATCTATGAAAATCAATAGCATGACTACAATTAGCAAGAGCATTACGTTGAAGATATTAAAGGCCACAAATCAAATTTGTCAGCTGAAGGATAACAGTGGCTGTATACACAAACAAGCAGGAGTTGTGCCCGTAACACAGCACGAGGGGCCTGCCGACTCCTTCTCGAGAGCCACAGAGAAAGGATAGCAAGATAGCAACTCATGGCAAATAATGGGGTCAAAGGTGTCTCTTGGCTTCCACCCACCAGGTTTGGCCAGGATGTCTGGGTCTCAGGCACTTGTGGATGTGCAAGACCCGATGTCATCACCCAAGACTGGGTCCCCTCTCTGTCATTTGTGTTCACCTCCACTTCAGCTGGTGTTGGCAGCCTGCGCCAGCCCCACAACTGGCAGATGGGCAACCCCAGAGCTTCACAGGGGTCTTGCCCCTCCGCTTTGGAAATCCAAAGGCTTTTTTAAAAAAAACACTGCTCGTCTCTTGTTGCACCCTCACAAACTCTGGTTTATGCTATTGCTTAGAAGCCTCTCCAGTCCTGAGAGTCACTTGGATCCATAGGTAAATGTATTGCGGTCAGGTTTGCAGTGGTACACAAGAAATGGTACAGATCTCCAACTCTTTCCTGCATTTGTGCCCTGAATGAGGAGAAGAAAAAAATGGAGAAAAAGAAAAAAGCACCACTTGGGTGCATTTTTATGTCACTGAGTCACTTAAAAATGAAGCGTGGTTGATTTTGGGTTTAACTGCAAAAAGAGAAAGCTGTCTGTCTGCTGGGGCACTCTTCCCATTCGCCTGAAGCTGACGTAAACAATGATAAAAATTTTAACTTGGAAATGAGGGGAGAAGGATGGATGAGATGTTTTTAACCTCCATGCCTGGAGAGCAAATATTAAAAAAAGGAAAAATCAAATAAACAGCAATATGACAAAAGGCAAAGGAAGTACAGGAGATGAGAGAATGGACAGTACAGAGAAGGGAAGTTCTAATGCTGATAACAGGGAGGCTAAACAACAGTTGCATTGACCTAAATATGAATTAGCCTCAGATATAAAGCAAACTTTACACCTCAGAAAATCATAATAAAGTATCTACATTCTTCTTAAAAAAACCTACTAGCTATTTAATTAGATAAGTTATCAGCTAATGTGGAAAAAGACTGTAGCATAAAAATATGAATTTGGGATAGAGTTTTGTGAACAATGAGGCTAATAGTGATTTTGAAATTTGCTGGTGACATGAAGACAGGATGCATTGTCAACATAGCAGATGAAGATGTCAGGCAGAAAAAACTACTATCCCAAAGAGGCAGACATTGCAATAAACTTCAGTCTAATAAAAGGCAAGATCATTTAAAGACCAACATGGAGAATTTTCATTAAAAACTGGGAACTTATTGTCTGGAAATGGAAATGGGGTGAAAGCACTGGGTCACTGAGCCAGTCAGTATGAATATTGTCATCAGTGTGATCCAACCATGAAAGGCAAATCTGGGCTGAGGATATCCCTGATGACAAGTTTCCATTGGAGCGAAAGCAGCGTTCAAACATTTTTGTAGGAGACTGTGGTGAGACCTTGTCTGGAGTACTGTGCACGGTGGTGGCACCCCTGTGCATGACAGACAGAGGAGCTGCAGAGGACAGCCTGTGGGATGGATGGGAGGGAAAGGAAGGAGCTTGCCTCCTTAAGTCTTTCCAAAGCTGAAAAGAGATGTAATTGTTCCCTGCAAACAAAACGTTACACTAAGTTCTGGAGAAACGGGAGAATAAAAAGCTGTTTCAACAAAGGAATGCAATTCACATAAAAACAACTGGGAACACATTTAGGCAGGAATTCCTAAAATGCTTTTCATTTTCAGTATAGCGAGGATCTGGAGTAGGATAGTGGTGATGTAAAACCTGTCATCGTTAAAAAGAAGTTTGGTCAGCTCATGAAATAATATGACCAGTGTATTTGTCAAGTGACTGGTATTAAAGGCTCAGGAGCTCCTTTCCAGTCTTATATTCCTCTGGCTAGCACGGCTTAAAGCTAGGAATAGGTAGAGAATCTCCTGTCCAGAAAGGTTGATGCTGCTGGTCTGCAACACCAGGTCCAGGCTGTTATAATTGTTTAAAACTCATCCATCCTGGTCTTCTTCCAGTAGAACTGTGCCTGCTGTAGAAATTGGAGAAGAAACAAAATGGTTTAATCTCATTTCTTCCCAGCTCAGATGCTGTTTATTCTTCTGAGAGAAGTGCCCAGCACCCTTCCTCCTGTGCTGCATTAGTCCTCTGCTGTGTCCCCATGCTGCAGGTAGCAAGAGTGCTCTCTGTGGAGCACGTGCTGTGCAAAGCACTCTGGTGTATCAGACATCCCAGAATAAGACCAGTAAAACTACGTTGGAGCTAGGTACAAGATTCAGACCTGGAAGCTCCTCCTCCTCGGGGCTGGACCACCATGAGTCAGCTCCTCTGGCAAGCTCAAAGGTTGGTTACCTCAATACTCACTGCAGCAGCTTGGAGGCAGAATCACCTCAGGACTGCCATAAGTTGTGTTTGGCTTCTCATGTCTTGGGGTGCAGTTATGGGTGTGTTGCACTGTGCTCCAGACACTCCTTCTTCTGTCTATCATTTAGATTTAGGAGAAAAGATGCTTCATCTTCTGTCTCTGGCTCCTTGGCTCAGGCTATGTGACACTCCTCCCTCCAGTCCTTGCCTGAACCACTGCTGGTGGCTAACAAAACCTGTCCCACCATTTGATGAAGCAGAAATCAGATGCCGAAATAGACAGGGCTGGTTTTTTGTGTCTTCTGAGTGAATAACTGACCTGCAGGACATGGAGGTGCTGCCATCAGGCAGGCAGACATGCAGAAAGATTGTGCTTCTAAGCAGCTTTATTTTAAAAAAACCCTGCACATTATTGAATCCTGGAGAGGTAGGGAGGGGAGACAGATTTAATAATTTTTTTGTCTCCAAAAAAAAAAAAAAGTGTGATTTATTATCTGAAGGCAATAATTCTAACTGGTGTTATTGGTATGCGACATGTGGGGATCTTAGTGCTAGCGCATCTTTATTAATGTTGTTATAAAAGCTTCTACTGGGATCCTAGTTATCAAATGACTCTGACAGCAATTCATCCACAAAGCCCTGTGTTTTAATTTCTCACTATCTGAAAAGAAATGGGCTGGGTGGGTGGAAAGACTCCTATTTTCAGCTGCTTTGTCCTTTGCTTTAAAGCCTGGCACGTTGCAAGTGTAAAGGAGGAACGTGTAGAATTACAGCGGGAGGAATACATCTTTGAAAAATAAATATCCTGCCATAAAAAGCATGTTACAAAGTGACAGGTACCATCTATTGATATAATGGAGTCTTTGATTCCCATAGTTCTGGCCATTATAAGAAGCGGTACATAGAGATGTGAGCCAGCACTTTGAAAAACCCTTTGAATAGCAGCAGAGCCACAAATAGCAGCAAGGGATTTAATGGTAAAACATTTCACAAAGATTTTGCTGTATGCACTGAGAAACAATAGAGTTAATGAATTACTGGAAACAGCAGATGTCCCCTTTGATACAAATCAGAGACTGATCAGGGAAGCAGCTAATTTCTAGGACTTTTTCCTCCTTCAGCCCGCTCTCCAGCCATGGCTATATGACCCAGCAGAATTTATGAGCAGAAGTGAACAAATAACCCAAGTAAGCAGCTGAAAAATAATACTTTTGTTTATTACTTTCTCCTGGCAAGGCTTGAAACATTTCCAATTGCATGATATTACAGTAGTGCATCATGCAAAGGTAGCAAAGTGAGTTCTGGGTGGAAGATGCACGAGCTGAAAGTGGAAATGGGGAATGGTGGTGGTTCTCAAAAGGCATAGTAGGCATATGGATGTCTGAACTTTTCCCTCTCAGCTTGTTGGTTAGCTTTTGTCCAGGAAAATGGGTCCTTGCGTCTCTTAGCAAGCCCTGGAAGGACAATGCATTCTCTAGATTATAGCTTTGAAGGCCAAGTCTCTCCCACATGGGTCTTTTTGTGTGGCTGGAAAACGCCATTTCAGCAACACTGTGGTGTGATGGCTTTTGTTTCCAAGGAAGATGTATAACTGCTCACCTGGGAGCCTTGGAGGATAATTACCTTTTATTAAAGATGCAGGGCAATGCAAGATTTAAAATGACCTTTAGCCTAGAGGTGAAGAAGGTAGTAAGGTGCTGGCTCTGTGAGATGGGCTCTGCTTGCACGACCAGCACAGAACACACATCTGCAAGGACCTTTCAGTGAGACAATTTTATTTCTCTCACTGTCCCGTTCCAAACCTTTGTCCTTTGCGAGATTATATAAAACTCTTGAGTTTTCTCTGTTGAAAATGCAAAGTCTTTTAAATATTGTTTCAGTGACTGTTGGCCTTTTGTGGCTTTGTCTTGACAAAAAACAAGGTGTACATCAAAACTGAGGTCAACCCGGGGCTCTGGGACAGCATTTGTTGTCAATGTAATTGTGTCTGTGATAGGATTTTGCCACTTAGGTGAGGAAGTCTTCTGCTAGCCATTGCAATGGGAGATGGGTTTATAATACAGGCACTTTTCTGGCCTAACTGTCTGGACAAGCTTAACAAAGCTGCCTCAGGGTTGTACAAAACCAACACAAACCAAATTTACTTGGTTGTCCCTAGAGCTCTCTTCTCTTTTTACTTATCTCTGTGTGAAACTGTGATTTTTGCTCTGGCTTGATCCAGGCTGTGAGTGGTAGGGAACTGGAGCATCCACAGGGTCCCTTGCCTGGATACATGGGATCTGTCCAGCCCCCCTCTTCCTTCTGACTACGGAAAGGACCTGCCCCTCTCCTCAGTCCGGGCAGATCTTTGTAACAAACACGACTTGGAACTTCAGCCCAAGCTGGTTGCAGGGGCAGTGGGAAGCTGCTGGGGGGAAGGTGCTTGGGATGAACCCAGCCTCAAGTGAGCTCTGCGGTGCAGAGCCTTGAACGACAGGCGCTCTGCTCCTTAGAGGAGGATTCCACCTTGGAGGGCTGCAGCTCAGGTGTCCAGCATAGCACTGGCATGTTGCTGGTATTTAACAACCAAAGTAATAATTACTGGTTGTCTGCAGATCCACCACTTACTGTAAACGGCTGAGGAAGTAAATAAAGACATAGGAGCAGTAATGCTACAGTACACAGAGGCTGTATCTTGAGCAACACAAGCACCACCCAGACCTTAAAATCTTTTATCCTGTCAAGTTGTCAACACAGTTTCTGTTCTTAATTGCACAACAGGAGAACAGAGACACTAAACAAAATGTTTACCTATATGTCTCAGGTGTGTGCTGCCCAACTTTCTGCAGGTAGCCTGCAGCTTGAGAGTGTCTGTTAGAGATGCAGATCGCTGAGAGGCATGTAGGCAACAGGAATGGGCCGCGACGTGCCTTTGGATCTTGGCATAACTCCACAGAAAACTGTCAGGGGAAACAAAACCGAAAGGTCACCCATAGGAGCACACGACAATGTTACTGCGGGGTCCTGTGTGGGTGGAGGCCGGAGAGGTGATGTGCAGGAGCAGAGTTGTTCGGAAAAGCCACAGAGCCTCAGAGCAGGGCACGGGGAGGTTCGTTCAACAACTCTGCAATTAAATCCCCTCACACAAAGGGAAAGCAAGAAAACTGGCAATAAGGTTGTGAACAAGGATCCCTGCAGTGAGCAGCACATTGGAAATCACAGCCAGCCAGTGACTATGGAAACCTTATACTATCCAAATGGGAATAAATAATTCAGGAAAGACCCATATTAAAGACTGAATTTCTCTCCCAGGCTCAGACAGATGGACTTCTTCCCTAGGGTAGATAATTTCTGTCTCTTTTAACAAAATAGAGCTCCACCCAGCATTTCAGCAAAAGGTAACTCGAGAGCTGCAGAGCGTTTTGTCTTTTCCGCAGCCAGTGCTTCACACAGAGAAAAAAAAGATAATATTGAATTAACCTCATCTGTAGTAGAGCATGTGTGAGCAAGCACGCTTTAGCAGCTTGGCTAGAGAAAAAGGATGTGTTTTTTTTCCAGGATGAAAATGTACCTAGTGAAACAAGTGCTTTGCCTTGCTGTTAGTTATGCGGCAGACCAAGTCTCTCCTGTCATCGCCACTGCCTCTTGCTGAGCTTGAGATCCCTCTGTCACTAAACAGTGAGTCTCTTTCCCCAAAGTTTGAGTCCCTCCACAACATAATAGAGGCACAAGCTGCTTTTCTGTAGCTGAATTGTTTTTCCTGAGCTATACACATTAGTAGCTGCAGCAGGTGCTGCCAAGTGAAGAGTTTGGGGAGAAAAAAAATCAGTGTCTGCCAAGCAATCCATCTTGAAAAGCCACCTGCACACAGAAAAGGGAAGAAAGGATCTGGGAGTGCCTGAAAGTTAAATTCTACTGAAGGGGAAGGCAACATGTAGAGTTTCAGCAGACTCTTCCCTCTGCCCTTGTTCTCTTCTTTCCCTCTTTACTTGAATTGCCTTTTATATTCCTTTCCACCTGCCCTTTCCTTTCATTTTCCTTCTTCCCTTCCAATTAATGTTCTTAAAATAACAGCCATAGTAACGACGATAAAAGTGAGAACAAGAGGAAGAGAAGTAGTCCTGGAAGGAAAGTAGCATTTGCCTCACTGGCACATTTGGCACTGGTCTGGGCTTCTCCAGCTGGGCCTTCATTGGGGCAGGACACTGGTGGCACTGCGGGATCCATTTTCCAGGCTTTTAGACACTGGTCTAGTAAGCACAGAGGCTGATTTTTTATAATGCTATCTCCTTCCCACTTCTAACATATCCCATTCCAAAGGCTCTGCTTCCATTCTTCTGGGAAGTTGAATCCCACATTGACTCCTGCCATCCACGATGATTGCCGTCTGACGAGTGGAAGCCACGGGCTTACTCAGGCTCCTGGGAAAGCAAGGAGGGGAGCAGAGGCACTGCGGGTTAAACAAATGATGATGGCATGAAGGCCATGGCAATGCATACAGTAGAAGGTTGTTTGGCCTTGGGGACTTGTTTCTGCAGGTGGTTTTGAGGTATGGATCTCAGGCTGTTTAAATGGGAGCTACTGTCACATGTTTCCTAATCACCGGTGTTTGCCTTCCATGTTGGATGGAACTCCCTGATTAGAAAGTCCATGGCTGAAAAGGACTTTCTGTGGGAGCTGACATTGTATTTTTATTACTTGCAAATAGCTCTTAAAACATTTCCTACTGCAATCCCAATTCATTCAAATTTTTCAATATTCCCTGTTGAAGTAGATTAAACTGCATATAGAGTCCTTAAAATCAAACCTTGGGTAGTTTCCAAAGAGCCATAAAGCTAAGGTTGCAGGATGATAACAGTCATTTGTAAAAGTAAATATGATAAAATGAACAGCTGCTTTGCATGTAGTAGCACCACAGACTTCCTAATGACTAGATCGGTTCATTTGGGGTTTCAAAATAATTTGAGTTCTGCTTGTCTGAGTGCTGTTAATTGATCAAAAAGTGAAGCTGATCACTGCTTGCTGGTCCCATGACATAGATGCTTTAATAAATTATTGCTTGCAACTCATGCAGTGTTACTCATTATTGACTTCAGATACATTAGCTGGCTGGCTGGAGAGGACTGTTCACCAGAACCATTAATACCGTACTGGGGTTTTCTGAGGTCCTGAGCAGGACCTCTGCTCTCTGACAAACTCCCATCAACAACCCCGGTGCCAAAGTGCCAAAATATTTTCCTTAATAATATGTTCAAGTGAGCTATTCCTACCAGGAGAATTTTCATCTACTAAACACATTTAGTTGGCCACAGGCAATAAATAAACAGATATCTTCCGATTTCAGCTGCTGATAAAGGTTTATTACATTCTTTAAAATAAGGTATATTTGTATGCAACACTGCTGGGGCTGAAACTATAAACTGGTGAGTTCTGGATTTTCTTAGCAACACTGCTCTTGTGTCAGTCTCTGGAGGAAAGGCACTTGACTTGGGAAACCCTCTCTCCTCTGAGAATACCCTTATATGAGTTTGGAAAGCCTGTCTGGAAAACTTGTAAAAAAAACCACATTTTTTTTTTCTTAACTCAAGAAAATGCTGGATGGGAGGCTGGGGGAGAGTGGAATGAAAAAGGGACAAGGAGAAAGAAAACAGTGAAATAGGCACTTAAAAAGAGAGGTAGGGTGAAAAGCTGCTGAAAATGAAATAAGAAAATATGAAAGGGAAGGGAAGCAGAAGAAGATGAAAATGTAAGTAGCACATATGTTTATTTTATAGGATGTTGGCTGACAGGCTGAATTTCTACTCTGGTCAGGGAATTGAAATTATGGTGGGCTCTGGATGAAAAGTGAACACTAAATATCCTAAATTAAGAACTCAAGAGATTGAAATCTGTTTGTAAAACTGTTCTGGAATGACAAAACCACCATATTTTAAGACCACAACTTGTTGATGAATAATTTGAAAGCAGAAAACTGGCTAAATATCTTGGATAAGAGAACACTAGAAAATGCTTGCTCAGAAACGCTGATGAAATGAAAGACCATATTCTGTTATCAACTTTCCTTAGTTTGCATTTGATTTCAAATAATAACATAAAGAACCTTTTGTCATTATCAATAATATTGGATTTTCCTTTCCTGCAAGGAACTTGCCGGTTGCTCTGCGGGCGTTGCTGATTTATGTAATCATTGTAAGCTTCTTGTATGACAAATAGCAAATTCATTTTTCAGGCTGTGCTTGTGATGGGTATGTGAGGATGGGGAATTACGAGGCAGTTGTATGTGGAAACAGGAGCTGGTACCTGGTGGTCCTGAGAAGTACTGCTGGGAAGATCATTGACCTTATTCCTCCCTGGAAACATGTAATTTTGGAGGCACTGTACAACTACTGCAACATTTATCAAGGAGATATGGTCTTCCTGAAATGTATCAGCAGAAATATCATGTTTTTCCTATAAGAAAGGATGCTTGAAGAGAGAAGAAAATGAGAATTTTATTGTTTATTAGACAGCAACAACTACTCCAAAACAAGTAATTGCCTCTGCTGTAATGAGACCAGCAAGGATTTCTCTGTGCATGAAAAGCAGTTCAGAGTCTTGACAAATAGAAGTGCTCTTTGTAAAACAGTGTCAGAGAATTACAGAACATTATCAGTTGGAAAGGTCCTTGAAAGTTCATCTAGTCTACCCCCCTTGCCACCAGCAGAATTACCTAGAGTAAATCACACAGGAACGTGTCCAGATGGGTTTTGAATGTCTCCAGAGAAGGAGACTCCACAATCTCTCTGGGCAGCGTGTTCCAGTGCTCCATCACCCTCATGGTAAAAGAGTTTTTCCTTACATTCACATGGAACCTTCTGTGCTCCAGCTTGCACCAGGCTGTTTGTTATTCAAATCTTAACAGAGGTGGAGCTAAAGCTTCTAAACCCAGGAGTTTCTCTCAGGATGCTGAATGCACCCACTGATGGGCTTCTGGTGGGGTGGGTGGTACTGCCAGGAGCTGGGGCTGGTGAGCTCGGAGTCAGGCACCCAGCAGGGACAAAGCCATGGGGCCAACCAACCCCATTCCTGGGTGCAGCCCAGGCTCAGCATCATGGAGCAGTCCAGCCCATTGATGCATCAGAGTATCTGAGCTTTGAAGGGGATAAAAGCCACCCCATGGGTCTCATCCAAAAATCTAGTGCAATTCTATCACCTCAGAAACTTATCTATTCTATCCTATCTATCTACTCTTATCTACTCCAAACAACAATCTATTGTCTCACATCTCTTCTTTGATCTGATCAACTGTTGGATATCTCTAATGGTAAGAAAGAGATGGGGTTTCTTATATTCACTGTAAGATTCAGTGCAGCAGGGTGAGATTTTCACCCTAAAATTAATCTGGGATAATTCCTGAGCTTTCACTCTTTCACTGGTTTTAGCCATTTATGTTCTATCAGTTTCAAAGGAGATGCAGAGTCCTGATCGGCATCACTGTCACTAGTTCAGAAATACACACCCTGTTTCTAACAGAATGGTCTCCATATTCCATCATAAAGTCTGCTAGGAAACCCATCCCTTGCATGACAGCACTATGAACTATAAAATTCAGGAGTATCTGTCAGAACATAACTATGTTTTCTTTTTCTTTTCATAATCCATGGGATCAAGCAAAGCCAAAAATAGGAGGTAAGGAGAAACCTTCAGTAGTGCATTTCCACAGGAAAAGAAAAATTCAACACTGTAGAACACGAACTGATCTAGTATGTGCAGTTTGCCAGACTTTGCTACACGGCGGGTTAGATCTCTCCTACATCTCTGGATGAAGTTGGAGGCGTGTGAGCCCTCGGCTGCACTTCAGAGAGATTTGACATGCCAGTGGGGAGAAGGTAGCTAAAATAACAGCAATCTCTGTTTTAAAGACAGGTCTGTGCTGCCATACAAATCAAAGGTATATATAGAGCAAATGGTGGTGGAGTACATTTTGTGAAGGTCTTTGTGCCTTTGAGTGAAGCTGTAGGAAGACCAGAGGCACTCAGAAAGGCAGGAGCAGTATTGGCCTGGCAAGGGAAGGTCTGACACAAATGAGAGAAACCACAGGGGGTGATAGTTAATTGAGAGGGCATTCCTTGCATTACTTAGAGCTCGGAGAAGTGGTGTTTAGCCTAGTCTTGATGAGAAACAAAGTTAAAGTCACCTGAAAGTATCATGTCATTTTCTCTTTGATGAGGTCAAACTGCAGTCTGAAGTCCAGATGACAGGTTGGGTAAGAAAGCAGTGAGAGCTCTAGAGATGGAAGTATAAGCAGAGTACAAAGTGATCAAGTAATGAGTGTCAGATATCCTGGACTCACACCAAAACCAGCCTCCAGCATATTACAGTTCAGGGATTCCTAAAAGCACTGCTGGACTCACAGAAATAGATAACAGGTGAGGTCAGAAGGGACCTTTGGAGGCCAACTGGTCCATACCCCTGCTCAAGCAGAACCATCTAGAGCCAGCTCCCCAGGAGTGTGTCCAGACAACTTGTGAGTATCTCCAAGGATGGAGACTCCACAGCCTTCCTGTGCAACCTGTCTCAGTGATTGGTCACCCTCACAGTAAGAAAGTGTTCCCTGATGGTCAGGCAGCACTTCCCGTGTTTCAATTTGTGCCCATTGTCCCACTGGACACCATTGGAAAGAGCCTGCTTCCAATCTCTTTTCAACCTCCCTTCAGGTATTTACATGTATTGATGAGATCCCCCCTGAGCCTTCTCCAGGATGAGTAACATCAGTTCTCTCAGCCCTTCCTCATGAGTGAGATTCTCCAGTCCATTAATCATCTTAGTGGCCTTCTGCTGGACTCCATCCAGCATGTCCTTATTTCTTTTCTACCGGGTAGCCCGGAACTGGACCCAGCACTTCAGAGGTGGCCTCACCAGTGCTGATCAGAGAGCAACGATCACCGCCCTTGACCAGCTAGCAGCACTCCTTCTAATACTGCCCAGGATACCATCAGCCTTCTTTGCAGCAAGGGCACATCCCTGTTCAACTTGGTGCCTACCAAGCACCCCAGGTCCTTTTCTGTAAAATTGATTTTGTCCTAAAACCTGGCAAAGGCAAAGCTGAATGGCTGAGACTACAACAGCAATGGTCAGATACTGTGCGCAGAAACACCAATACCTTGGAATGGGCTAACACGCAGACAGGCTGACATCTACTATACTGCAAGGTAGGGACCTCAATTTAATGTGTCTGAAAAATGAGTTAGTGTCACATGTCATACCAGTGTAACCATATGTACCAGTGAGAATCTCCTTTGCATCTCCCAGTCATTAATTTCGCATATGGAAATTGTGTGCCTGCCAGAACTGGAGAATTTCTGGAATTACACTTCAGCCAGAGCTTGTGCTCTATTATTATCTTATGCTCCATTATTATCTAAATGCAGAACATGGTCTGGAATAAAAACTGTTTCTGTGCATCTGGAGATAAAAAGTCAGGAGAGAAAAAGTAGCTCTATAGCTATTTTTTAAATTCTGTGGATACTCTTCTTTCAGACAGAATTCATAAACCAAGAACTTATTATCTTGTATTAATGAAAAGATTACCACCAGCATGTAAATGAGATATTTAAAATCTTAATCACTCTATCACTTATAAATATAGCTTGAGATTTTAATGTAATTACATTACAAGAAATTCCATAAAATAAAGGTGAATAATTTAGCACTTACATACAGCCAGAAATGGAGACTCAAAGTGGATTGTAAAATCTATTTTTATTTGGACTTTTTAAGCCACAAGAAATATCATTTTAACACATCACACTGTAATATTGCCTCCTGATAAGATCTTCCTTATACTGCAAAACGTAGATGAACTGAGCATGGGCTAATTGGATTGGGACACATTAATGCTGAGAGAAGAAAGGGGAAATACTAACATATGCAACAACATATGGAAAATGAAAGAACATGTGCTTATCATAATAAAATGGAGCTATTTATATTTAGAAGTTCTGTGGTAAGGGATGAGTGTGTGGAATTGAAGGCCCCAGGCACATGAGAGCCTTTACAGCACATAGAACTGACTCTTGCAAATGACACAAAAGCTGTGGTTGTGTTTCTCTGAGGTCTGGTTCTGGCTAGGGGAGAGTTAATTTGCTTTCTAGCAGCCCGTGTAATACCATGTTTGGGAGTTAGATGAGAGCAGCACTGGTAACACCACGATGTTTCTAGTTGTTGCCAAGCAGTCGAGGACTTCTCAGTTCTTCATAACAAGAAGGTGAGGGGTACCCAGGGTGCTGGGAGCGGACATGGCCAGGACAGGTGACCCAGACCGGCCAAGGAGAGTATTCCATGCCAATTACGTCATGCTCAGTGTAAAGGGTGATCGGTGGGGGAGGGGGGAGGGAGGCACGGCTTCAGGACATGAGGTTTTGGGGGCGATCCGGTTCTGGGACGGCTCTGAGCTGTAAGACCTGGGGTGTGCAGTTTGGTGAGAGATCATATCCTGTATAATCATCTTTATATATTTCATTATAAAGTCCTGTCATCGTTATCTATCTACTGTCCCAGTAAACTGTCCTTATCTTGACCCATGAGGATTTTTTTCCCCTTTGTTGGTTTTCCTTTCTATCTTTTCACCTCCAATGTTTTAGAGAGAGTGGCTGCATGGTGCTCAGCTCTGGCTGGGGCAAAACCATGACACATAGAGATGTAGGAACACAGAGAGCAACCTACACATGGAAGGACTGCAAGGAGGGACCCACCTCTCTAGTAAGGCGTGTACCATAATTGCACAAGCTTCTGTGTCTGGACACTGGCAGCTTTCATTTCACTGTCTGTTCCCAGAGAGACCTTCTACCAAGTTACAGTGGTGATGTGCACAACGGAAAGCAGAAGACACAATTTGACAGCTTTCCTTCCCTTAATACTTCATCAAAGTGTTCAGTCTGCTCTGCTTAGGCTTACAGGAAAGGGAAGTTTACAATAGGTATTTGTGATTTTTTTTTTCTTGACAGCAGTGTGCAGTATAAACAGTGACTTCAGAACTTGTACATAGAACAGCCCCCTTATAAACCATTAATGGTCTGAGTGGAACTTGATTGCCAAAATGAAGTTTTTACCTAAAGAGAAGGGAGGAAGCTTCGCAACTGCCTTCTGTTTCATAAGAGTATGACTAGAATTTATCTGCCCAATTTCTCAACCGATCCATTTATGTCTTGCTAAAGTTGATTACCCATGAAGAAAGTTACTCACAGACTGTAGTTTCACTTTGACAGAAGCATTTTCTAAGCCAAACAATGGAGCAAAGCCAGGAGAGAGCGCTTGCTGCACCATCAGTCATTTCTATATGTCTATAAATGTTTTCTGCTTCTGACTTTGGAAATAAATCCGTCCCGTTGGCTTTATATAAATCGACAGGAAGGCGATTTGAATCTTGCGCCGTATGTAAAAGATGTGCTATTTGTTTCAGTTGCCTCCAGAGTCACGTTGTCATTTGGGGGGAGCAATAACTCCTGCAGCTCTGCATTGCCTCTCTTTTCCACGTCAGCAGAAAGAAACATGTGCATAGGTGAGAGCATCTCTAAAAATATCTCATGTTAGCTAAAAGGAGTGTTAATCTGAGGGAGATGTGTGAAAAAGAAGGCAGATAGAGAGAGAGGGTACAGACGCAACACGAGCCAAGGCTTAGTGTCAGGAGGGCCAATCGATACACAGCTGTAGACCCCCCCCAGATAACTCCTTCAAAGGCACAAGGGAGAGATAGTAGGGAGCAGCTGGTGCAACTCTGGACAGTGATGACTGCCCACTGACTGAGGTGGTGTGGGACTGGCTTTAGAGCAACTTTTCACCGCGCGCCCCCGCCCCGCCCTTCCAGCCAGCCTGCCGACATAACTTTCACACCACTCAAATCACTGCTGGAGCATACTTAAATGAGAAGAGCGTGAGTTAGAGCCAGGCTAACACAGCTGAGAATATAGCAAGAAAGGTGCTAAAATCCAGTGCTATATAAGGGGTTAATTAACAGTGTGAACCACAGCAGCAACATTGGCAGAAAGTTAACAAGAGACTATACTTTTCTCAAGAAATAACTGTAAACAAAGGATTTGGGTTACTAGACTGCACTGGAAGTAGAGAGAAATTGTCTGGCTAGATTTCTAACATTACAGGGCTTGTATATGATTAAGCTCAAAAGAAGTTTAAATAGTTGTTGGGAAAATAAGGGATTCTGCTGCAGAAAGAAATATTTTGCTAGTGGCAAAACCAGTAGCAGAAGCACTGCTTCAGTACCTCCTGCTAAGGAGTCCAAACACAGCATTTTGGGATGGAGAAGAACCTGAATAGAGAAAAGTCAGACAGAAAGCCTCCTCACTGTCCTCTCCTGAAAAGGGATGTGAGCTTCTTGTGAAGTTTTCATCTACTGCCAAGGCAGAAAATAAAACAGTGACTTGTGCACCACTGGGCAGTTTGCAGATGGAAGCTATCTCTGGCTAAAGGCTGGTGAGATTGAACCCCAGAAGTCATTGCCAGGACCATGTGCTCAGTAACCATGGATATTTATCTCCTCTCTTGTGTGTGTTATTCCCTCCTCGAATTTCATAAGCAACCCTATAGATTCCTTTTCACTGTCCTGTTCTTCACATCTGTGAAAGTCTGTGTCCCATGCCCTTTAGGACTACACACTCCTGAGATACTTCTTTTGGAAACACAAAGGAAGAGACAGTCCCTGCCCTGAATTACCTCAGATCCCTGCTGAACACATTCTTTTTTCAACTTCTATTCCTGGGCCAGTTACTTATAGGGAGGCGAAGAGATCAAACTCAGATCTTAGTTCCCATTTGTCACACCTGCTGTCTTGAGGAATACTGCTTCCCAGAGGTTTTGAAAACATTCTGACTGTTCTAAGGAGAAACCATGTTGTTCCTTTAGCTGGAGTTTGCACTGACACCTTGTCTCTTGTGGTGTGCTGGGAGCAGTCAGCCTTTTGTAGGAAGAGATGAGCACTTCACAGGGCTTGTCACTTCCCCTGACTTGGCTCATCAGGAAGGTGGAGGTCCCAACTCTCTGCTTATGGAGGGAGACAGGTGATATATTTTGGAGTATGGCTAATTTTTGTTGGCTGTTTTACATGCATAATTCTTACTATGTGCATAATAGAAAATACACAAAATTTTACACATTTAGAGGATGTAGACCTAAATATTAGCCTTTACTTCTCTTAAGCAGGCCTAATCAAATGCTGGCGGCTGACATCTCCTCTTTCCTCCTCTCCTCCCCATGGCTTTCATGATTAGAAGTCTTTCTAAAGGGAAATGTGCACATTCAGACAATGTTACTTAAACTATGTATGTATTGTTGTGTGCATCCTCCTTTCCTGTCTGTTTCTGAATATTCAACTTCACTGCAAGTTTCCTATTTCCCCTGTGCTTATATTGCTTTTGCTTCCCAATGCGTTTTGCAAATGATGTGCCACATAAAACCTTTCTGTAAAGTATGCACCAACATAAGGATCACAGGCCTACACTTACAACCTTTAAAGATGTTCATTAGTTCTTCTTCATCTGAGACATTTAAGGAGTTACCCTGAACGTCCAAATAACCTGTATGGCTTTGAGTAAGTGCCCTGCGGATGCATATCCAAAGAGCCAGGCTTTCGCTTATGCTGCCTGAAGCAACTCACGGAAAGAAGCTTCTTATTGGTAATAAACCAAAGTTTGAAATCACAGCATCAGACCTCAGTGAGATCCCGCTTGTTCAGTGAAGCCCTGTGATGAATTTATAGAATCATAGAATCATAGAATTGTTAAGGTTGGAAGAGACCCTTAAGATCATCCAGTCCAACCATTAACCTACCGCCACCAAGTCCACTGCTAGACCATGTCCTCAAGCACCTCATCTACCGGTCTTTTAAATACCTCCAGGGATGGGGACTCAACCACCTCCCTGGGCAGCCTGTTCCAATGCTTGACAACTCTTTCAACAAAGAAGTTTTTCCTAATATCTAACCTGAATTTTCCCTGGCGCAGCTTGAGGCCATTACCTCTAGTTCTATCACTTGTTACTGGGGAGAAGAGACCAACCCCCACCTCACTACAACCTCCTTTCAAGTAGTTGGTCTCTCCTCAGCCTCCTCTTCTGCAAACTAAACAACCCCACCTCCCTCAGCCGCTCCTCATAAGACCTGTTCTCTAGACCTTGAGAGCGGTCTCCTCTGCAATGGCAGGACAGGTGTGGTAGCGCCAGCTTTGGCAGATGTAAAGGTTGGGCCTCTAAATTGAAGGCTGCTTGACAGCAGAGGCATGGGGTGATCCAGACAGCACCTCCTGTGCGCTGGGGTCAGTGCTCTGAAGCCTGGTTCAGGCTCTGGCTCTACCCCCGCTGCCTCTGACCTCTGGGACATTTGTTACATGTATCACAGAACTCACCTTATGGTCTTCTTTCCAGAAGACCATAAGGTGAGTTCTGTGTCCAGTTCTGGGCCCCACACTACAAGAAGGACATTGAGGCCCTGGAACATTGTTCAGAGAAGGGCAACCGTACTGGAGATGTATCTGGAGGGCAAATCTTATGAGGAGTGGCTGAGGGAGATGGGGTTGTTTAGTCTGGAGAAGAGAAGGCTGAGGGGAGACCTTACTGCTGTCAGTAATTACCTGAAAGGGGATTGTAGAGAGGTGGGCGATGGTCTCTTCAGCCAAGTGACAGGTGATAGGACAAGGGGAAATGGCAGTAAACTGCATCAGGACAGGTTCAGATTAGATGTTAGGAAAAGGTTCTTCACCAAAAGACTTGTTGGGATGTGGAACAGGCTGCCCAGGGAGGTGGTTGAGTCACCATCCCTGGATGTATTTAAAAGATGGATAGGTGAGGTGCTTAGGGAAATGGTTTAGGAGAGGACAGGTACAGTTGGACTCGATGATCTTAATGGTCTTTACCAACCTAGTCATTCTGTGATTCTGTGTGAATTAGCAGGTTTCTGCACTGTTTGGGCAGGCAGATAGGAGTTCAGGTGCACATCTTCCCTGGGGAACCCTCCACCAGCCCCCGTGAACACCAGCACTTAGACATTCCCAGAGCTGGGTGCTCCACAAGCACTGTGGCCACATGCACCCCCTGGCTTGAGCTGAAGGTAGGAAGCCCCACAGTCACACCCATCTGCTGGGCATGGATGCAGAAGCAGTGCTTTTTGAAATACTTTCTGCTTTTCCCTGGATCAGCAGCTTTCCTGGATATGTGCTGCCAGCAACTCTAGTCAGCTGATGAAACCCTTCTTGCAGCTACGACCTTCTCCTAGGTATCAGATAACTGTGTCTTGGGTGTCGACCTTGAGACTCCTCAAGAGAAGATCAGTATTTGTACACATTAGTATGTCCCTCTTGAAAAACCAGACCCTTTTATGAAATCCCAAATTGGTCACATACACAAACATTGCATCCCAACCAATGTCTGCTTTATGTATAATTCAACCAGACTCACTTTATGTATAATTCATCTGGACAGGCAAGAAGGAGCCATTTTGGTGCAGCAGCACTTCTTCCTTGTAAAATACATTTCAAAGTATAAACACAGACGCGGTCTTACCAGTACTGCAATTGTTGCCATAGACTTTGTAGTGTGCTGAGCCTCAGTCTAGTTTTGAAAGGATCCCAAACAGCAATCTTTAATCATTTCCTTCCCACTCTCCTCCTTATCAGCTGTCTCCACACATCAATTCCCCACGAACTTTTGTCCTCTATTTTTATCACGTAAAATATTTGTCTTGACTTATTTAGATTGCAGGCTCTCCGAGGAGCGGAATGTGCTTTATCTGTTGGGAAGAAACGACTGTGGGAATGTATGGCACTATATAAATGCTTTGTAATAGTAATAACACAAAATGTGCATGAAGTTTGTGTGGTTTATAGTTAGTAGGTTTTGAGGTGACTAAGTCCTTTCTATCACTTGAGATGACAAACACCTTTTTTTAATGCTCGCAAGGCGTCTCAAACCTCTCCTTCTGCTTCTTGTATTATCATAGAAAGATAAGTCAATATATCTTTTTTATTGTTCTTTTTTTTTTCTTTAATGTGGGAGGCCTAAGGGGGAATGAGGGAGTGTTGCATTTGAGCTAAATGTATCAGCAGAAATCACCCAATGTCATTTTAAAGTGTTAACACTGAGAAAGCTAGAAACCTGGAGACAAAAAGCCTGAGGCCATGTTTTATTTACCCCACTGTAAATCAGGAGTCAATTCTCTATTGAACAGTTGTCCACTGTAAAGTGGTATCACATTTAGGCCCATAAAGACCTGAACTGTAAGCAAAGGTATCAAGGGGCAACGATGGAGGAAGGAGAACGGTAGGAGAAAGAAAAGAAATATGAAGTATCTGTTACAGTAAATGTTGCTGGAAGCATATATAATCAGACTGATGAACTGGAGGCTTATCTGTCACAGGAGGGGCACTGTATCATTGGTATTGCTAAAGCCTAACACAGCCAAGAAAATGATGGCCTTAGAAAACCTGGCAAGCTGAAACTGCAGAAAGAACAGACCAGGAGATGTGGAAGGTAGCGTGACATTAACACCAGAGAGTAATTTTATGATTGATGAAAGAGCATTAGAGTTTTCTCTGTCATGGAAGAACCTGACTAAAAATGTGATAAGAAGGAGGACAACATTAAATTGAGTTTTGACTGGTTTTTAGTAGAAAGGTATGTGAAATTACAGCACACTCACAAGCTTTTAACAAGTCACTGCTATGGGTAGTTCTTCAGTTATTTTCTGCATAATTTCTCCATAACTCAGTAGTAATTGAAGGATGTTCCCCATCTCTTCTGACTTATACAGTGCTTTAGGAACTGAGATTTCCTTGCTATCACATATTTTTCCCAATGAAAAGACAGTCTGCCTGTGTCCTTTATAATACAGTTCAGTATTAGTTAGATACCCCTGCAGAGAGATGATAACATAAAGCTAGTAACTTGGATGAGCATTTCTTTCAAAAGGTATCTTCTCTGGGAAGTCAACCACTTATTTCCCTGGTATTTTATGCTAGAATTCATCAATCTGATGTATTAAAATATAATGAGTTTGAATTTTATGTCTTCCACTTCCCAATGATTAGTTCTTGCTGTTTTGTTAGCAGTTGTCCAAAAGCTCTGACTGACAGCCCTAGAAATGCCAGCTGTATATTTAAAATCACACTTAGTGCGTGTAGAAAGTAAAACAAAAAAATTTGCCTCTGAATCCTCAGCAATCTATTTTGTACCTGTTCAGGCAAGTGTTTCTCTGGGGAGGTGCAGTTTTCATTTTCCATCCATTGAGCCTTGTGTCTCTTCACGGGGTCAGCAAACAACAGGTCCTATGTTGGATGCAAAGAGTAGGACACACCAGTACACCAGCTTTACGTCAGACGGTAGCAATCTTTGCTGTTTTTCAGTCTGGCATATTTTAGAATCAGTGACTCACTGACAAGAGACACTAAGCTCAAAATACAGTCTTATTATCAGTCCCCTGAGCCGGCCACTCCGTTAACAATTTTTATTTAATTTATCTCTGTATTATGCTACCACTGCTAATTATAAGGTCTACAAATTGTGTTTTTACTATCAATTTACTCCCTTTGCTATCTGCAATTTCCAGCCTGTCCGTAACTCTTCCTGACTCTTATTCTAAACCAGCTTTAACACAACAATGTTTTTCCTAGGCTCAAATTTTCAAGTCGTATGGGCAAAATTTCCAGGGCACTTTACCAGTGTCAGATTTGTTTGCCTGTAGCACCAGATACATCCAAAGATGCAGAGGAGGATTTACATGAACACTTACCCTTGCATGCTTCCAATTAACGTTTGAGAACTGGGATTTTGCAAAGCTAATTAGATATGGAATAAGATCTACAGGCACTTGAAACCAAGGATAAGATTCAAATCATACAAATCATCCATGAGTTCTTTTGGACCGTGACTTTGGGAGTTTGTCATCCAAAGTGGTGCTCAGGAGTAAACAGAGAGCGTACAACCAAGCAGCCAAATCTCACTCCTGGATGTCTATCTGTAGTAACTGAGTAGGTGCTCTCACTTTCTCTAAATATGCACCCTGTAGATAGACACACACCACTGCTCAAATAAATCAAGGGAAAGCAGCAAGATGATGGGCCATCAGAAAACAAGGCATCAGTCTCCCAAGGGGAGTATTTGTAATATGCTTTTACCTCAGGTGCTCCTGTCTATTGGGAAAGAAAATGGAGAATTCTGCTTGTTCACTGTCAGCACAGAGAATAACTTATCTTATGCTTTGGGAAGGTGTTTGTATACCCCAGTTAATATGTTCTTGTCTCTCTGCTCCTACAGTGCAGCTTGTTTCAATAGATCATGCAGTTTTTTCCTCCTACAGCTCTGAAAGCAAGCTTCTGTGCATGATGCACATGAGGGGGATGCTTGCCTAGCAGGTTAGAGCATTTTAGAAGGTTTTGGACTTGCTCCTGTTGAGAGCAAATGGCCTTTTGACAAATGGCAAAATAGCCTTTGACCCCTGGGTAGTTAAGGCAAAGTCCAAAATTTCTAGCAAAGAAGTTAATAATGTAGAAATTAAAAGCATAATGAACTGTAGAGTTTCTCCCAGTGATAATTCTGGGGGATATTTGACCCATTCTTATGTGGGTTTCAGATGAACAAAAATGGTTCATTGTGTGGTGGGTTTGCAATGTGGCTTCTTTAAGAAACAACTAGAAGTTTCTTAAGAGTCCAAGAAAGCAAATCCCAGTTGTTCTCCCAAGGGCAAACTCCCAAACCCCATTGCTAACAAGGCCGGCCTGGCCAATCATTGCCAGTCACAGCACCTCTTGGAATCACATTTTAGAGAGAGAAAAATGCAAACAGCTGCATTTTGCCACCAGAGAAGGGAGTCAGAAGATGTAAGAAACTTTGCAGACACCAAGGTCAGTGAAGGGGGGGAGGAGGAGGTGCTGAGAGGAGATTCCCTGCAGCCCATGAAGAATACCATGGTGGGGCAGATGTCCCCCCACAGCTCATGGAGGATTAAGAGACCCCACTTGTAGCCCATAGAGAGGTACCTGTACACCATGGAGCAGGTGGAGGAATAGGAAAAAAATCTGTGACCTACATTGGAGCAAGCCCCTGGCAGCACCTGCAACCCACAGAGGGAGATAAGAGAGAGAGAGAGAGATGGAGACCAACATCAGATCAGGNAACATCAGATCAGGTTTGCTGGGGGTGCTT
>VXBZ01005834.1:0-14091 GCA_013399135.1 Heliornis fulica
AACGTTTATAAATAGGTAAAGGGCAAGTGGAAAGGGAAATGGGGAAATGGTTCCAAACTGGAACATAGAAAGTTCCATCTTAATGAAGGAGGAACTTTTTCACTGTGAAGGTGATAGATTACTGGAACAGGCTGCTCAGAGAGGTTGTGGAGTTTCCTTCTCTGGAAACATTCAAGACCAATCTGGACACATTCCTATGTGATCTGCTGTAGATGGTCCTGCTCGGGCAGGGGGGTTGGACTAGATGATCTTTAGAGGTCCCTTCCAACTCTCAATATTCTGTGATTCTGTGATTCTGTGAATTATAATAATTTTAACCTTTGGTTTTTATTTACAATAATTTCTTCATTTTTGTATGAGAGTGAACTCAATGTATAGACTGAGCTTGGTCTGGCAATTTAAAATGCTACTGATGTCCATCATTTTCATACTGAAAGGAATTCTACACAGCTGTTTCAATACTGAATTTATTTTATGAATGCATATTATGGAAAGACTTGTAAAAAAGAGAAAGGTTCATTGTTTCTACAGTTCATGATACTTTCATGGCACTACATCCACTTTTGAAAAAAAATTGTCCTTAACACATTATCATTCAAATTATTTGCTACCGCATATACTGTATTTTTGAAAACAGTGTTTTCAGCTACATTTAGAATAAAGAATTTGAAGTCAAATCTGCTATAGTCACCCAATTACTTGCCTCTGGTGTCCAGTGCCATGAGACACTTGCAAAAGTGGTTTTTCTTAAATTTTTTATATACAATTTAAAACCAGCACAATAACATGACCTTTAAAGAGTATTTCCTGTATTTTCTTTGTAGTATTTGTTCTGTTATGGCTTTTAATAACAAAGATTTTCTTTATTTTGTCATTTTGTTCTTCTTCTGTGACTCTGTAGCTATTTCAATATTTCTGTCCACTTTCTTGCTATACATTTATTTATTTTTATTCTATTTGTTTTCTTTGCTTCTTTTTATTTTTTTTCACTAACAATCACTTTTACAGGGTATTCTAAATCTTAAAGCAAACCCAATTGAATTAAAGTAGTTACAACTCCTATTTGAACTGGTAGGGAAGTTGGTAAAAGGTTGTTGCCTACATAATCTGTCACTTGAAAAAAAAAACATAATTATTTTAAAAGGTCTTTAATTTTTATTAGATATTTATAGTTTGGAAAATCTCCTTCAAAATTGGCACGTTTAGCATGTAAATCTCAATATTATCTACATGTGAATTGTAAAATAAATAAATGAGATTGAAGTACTTGCCGTAGCAACTGCATAAATCATCTGCCTTGTCTTGATTCTTGTTGCTTTATATGTTTATCTCAAAGAGAAGAAAGCTTTTAATGTAATAGCAGAATCTCCATAAAAAAGCAGATCCCATCATTCTTGAGGTTTTCACACACTATATGTATGTGGATGAAATGTTCATATCTGAGGACACATGTAAAAATTGTTTCAGCCCTGTGAAAATGGAAACTACTAGAAATGTGTGTTAATCATATGCACCAATTCATAACCAGAGATGAAACTGGATTACAGAAGTATGTGTATAACAGCTTCAAATCCTTCAACCAGTTTCATTCATAAGCAGGGCTTCTGAGGTATGATTGTCCTCATAGGAAAAAAAAAAAAAGGAAAAAAGAGGGAAAAATAAAAGAAATTAAAAGAGGAAGGGAATAGGAAAGGAAAGGCAAAGGGGAAGACAAAGACAAAGAGTCACTATATCCAATAAGGTTTTTTGGCTTTGGTTTTTACCTGTCAATTTATATAAGGACAGAGTCTTATCACCCGTTACTTAAAGAGAGAGATACACTCTTCACAAAAATTTTCTCTTCTAAGACTCAAATAACCAAGATCTCACAGTCTGTTTTTGGCTGCCCCAAAAACTTCATCTCTATAGGTCTTATCTCAATTCATTGGTGTCTATCACGTATTAAAGAGCCCAACGCTGAAGAAAGTAATCAGGTTTGTGTTAAAGACTCCTCACCAGCAGGGCAGGATCTTTCTCCAGTCCTTCTAGCATCACCCTGGCTCACATAGCCCAGAATGTAGTGGGGATCAGTCTGACCTCCCTGGTCANGTCTTGAGAAGAGAATGCTCTAGGGACACATTAAAGTGGCCTTCAAACATGTAGTGATAGGAGAAGGAGAAATAGGTTTAAACTGAAAGAGGACATGTTTAGACTAGATATTAGAAAAAAGTTCTTTCCTATGAGAAAGAAGCACAAGTCCAGGCTGCCCAGAGAAGCTCTGGCTGCCCCCTCCCTGGTAGTGTTCAAGACAAAGTTGGATGGGGTTTTGGGAACCTGGTTTAGTGGAGAGTGTCCCACCATCTCTGTTCCATTATTTCATCTTAAATGAGGCTTCTGTTCAAGGAAATACTATCTTGGAATAGGTATTAAAACAAGATTTTTTTGATACCATAAATATACTTAAGACTGTGGTAATTCACTTGCTAGAGCCTGGTAAAATTAATGGGAAGCAGTTTTCTGTCTGTAAAGTCCTTTTGTTGAGGAAACATAAGCAGAAGGGTATATCCATGTGGTTCAATGAAGTACTGCAATAAAAATACAGACACTTGGATATTATCTCCACCTGAGCTGATGCATTTATATGGAATAACACAGATATGCTGAGGTATTTATCCTGCTCAAACCACAGAAGTAGTACAGCTTCATCAGTGTGGTATCACACCTGCATAATTAGCTGTGTTTCTCCATGGTGTCAGTATCAGAAACTGTGCATCTTGCTCAAGAGGCTTTCCTTAATAGAATTTTTCAAACTGTAACGTTGGGATATTTATTTTTTTTTTTTCATCTGTTTTATGAACACAGACTGTAAGTTTTTTTGAAAAAAAACTGTAACTTTAAAATGTTCTCTGAAACAGTACATTTTAGATATTGTACAATCAGTGCTATATTAAAGATTATTATCTAATTCTGTTAGCAGGGAATGTGTACAAAGAAGATAAGTTTAGAAACATTTGTTAACATTTTAAAAATAAGGCTTTTTAAAAAGAAATTTATGAGATTTTAAGTGATACTGTGGCCTGTATATTTGATAACAAAGGTAGTAAAATCACAAAAACACTTTACCTTCTTGTAACCTTTACTTTTTGGCAACTAATACAGGAAATTTGGGGTATTGGTCAGAGCAATCTCATTTCCTAAGATATTATATTTGCTTCTGTCATTGTTAATTCTCATTTGCAACACTAAGAAAATGTACTCAGCATCACAGTACATGGACACTGCATAGTGACTATTGCCATTGCTGCCTTAGATATGATGCATACTTTTTTAAAAAACTGCAGGTCCAGAAGACCGAAGCAGTTAAACGTTGTGGCAGTATTCACCACCGGATGAAAAATCTTATTTTTTCACTAAGAAAAAGTTCTCAACATTTCCTTAATGAACATCTAATGAGAGGCATTTATCAAATATAAACTTGTATGTTGATGTTGCTTAAATACCTTTCCTTATTTTGATAATAGTTTTCTATAATTCACTCATTCATATGTATTTTAATCTTTTCAGAAAGATATTTATCCCAAAAGGTAAATAATTTTTTGTAAGTTTAAGAAACTGAGTTTCTTATCAGAACAGTTTATATCAGAATTGAGAACTTCAAGCCCTGTTCAACACTTCTGAGAAAATTCTAGGTACTGAAAAATATTGGGAAATATATGACTTCTTTATCTGCTTTCAGAATTTGTGGTCAAATTCCTTGTTAGAATAGATTTTGGTTGTATTTTTTTTTCTCTAATAGCAACAGTAACAACAATAATAATAATAGTAGGAATAATAATATCACTGTGGTTATGTTTGTGGTGGTTGTTGCTGTTGTCACTGTCATATTGTTAATATTATTACTACTACTGTTGTTGCTGCTACAGTACACCAAAAATATTAGAATTGCCGTACAATAAAAAACCTTTTTTTTTTCAAGATAAATTCATCCATTCTTCTTCTAAAATGAGGGACAATGCAAGATATTTGGAATCAGATAAATAATCCAAGACCCACAGCTTTAAAATTATAATAATTCATACTAAAAAGGTGTGATTTGACCCTGAAATATATCACCTGCCTCAAAACAAATGTAAGCTTTTTAATGCACACATCCACTGCAGTAAAAGAACTGTAAATTTGTTAAAATTAAGCATTTTGTAAGGAAAATTTAATTTGGAAAGTTGTTTCTTCAAAGATTAAACATAATTTGTATCAATGGGAGTTTACCAGATGTAAGGCTTTTGACCAGAATGAGCACCAGTATACCCTTTTATTTCCCATCCTAGCCAACTGCCCTTTACTTTCATGCTGATGGTTCATGATTGTAGTGCTTTGGAAGCAGACATTATAGTAATAATCAGTATGTATGTGATATAGAGTAGGATGTGTATGTATATACATCCTTGGAAGTGGCTGATAGGGCTTGAAAAATTCCTAGGAAGAACAGTTCTCACATAATGTCAGAGGTGCAAGGGGTATCGGCGATTGGAAAAGAGCTCAGCACACTGAGTTTGGGAGAATTTTTACTTCAGTTCAGCATCCATCTTGTTGTGTTACATCTTTCAGCAAGGCATCCTTTTTTTTTTTTTTTAACATATCATGAGAAAGCTCACTGCATTGTTTTCATTATGCAGAACTGTTTTTTCAGAAGCCAATTAAATTCTTCAAGCATGCCTTTTGGTTCTCATACAACTAGCTCCTATCTGTGACCTTCAGTTTTGCAAAACATACATGTTTTGTCTAGAGCATAGACTTTCTTATCTAAATTCCAATTATTCAGATGTTTATGCAGATAAGCTCAGAAGTTCCCACAAGGTAACAATAATAATAATAATAATAAAAAAAGTAAAAATCCCACATTGTTCCTCATATAAATAAATTTGCGTTGCTTTCTAATTCAGTGGCTAAGACAAGTGAGCTATAGATCTGAGATGGAAATAAGCTGTATAGCTAGGCACACTACTGGATTTCTTTTTATCCCCTCAAAATATATGTGATTGAGTGAAGACTAATTGCTTCCTCCTTAAATGCACATATACGGGAAATTGCTTGGACAGTTTCTCACGCAGCTGTTAACGTAAATATTCTGAGCTCTAGGAGTGATAATCACAAAATAATCTTTGCTTCCTGATGGCTTTAACCTAAAAGGAGTGATGGGCTAGAATAATCTGAAGGATCAACACCTTGACGTAGCACACTGTTAAAGCTGAGATGAGCAGCATCACTCCTGCCAGGGCTTCCTCAGGAAAGCTTACTTCAGTACAGATTTGGGCTTTGAAATCAGTTTTCCACCCAAATAGTCTGGTCAGTTTTACTGGCTTTGGTGAAATACAGTGTAAAGCCTGTCTCTCCTTTTACCTTTCTTTTAGAACTATTGATAATATACTGGGAGAAAGCATGTCTGTTGACAGTCACTTTTCGGTTTTATTAAGGTCTCACAGGGTGAGAGCTTACCTAACAAGAGTAAATAGTTTCCTATAATAATTTAAAACTTTGTAGATGTGAAAAAGTTATTTTGAAACAGGTAAGACATTTGTGGCTATAAATCTAGAAGGTTCTCCTAAAATCTTTAGGAGTGAACAATCAGAAATTTTATGATTAATTAATACTTTCATTTTGGAATCAATAAATGTTTATTAAAATATTTTTAAATTCTAAATGTTTTTTAGATTGCCACAATAATAACTCACACATAAAAGGGGATAAAATAATCTTTTCTATCCACATGCTGATTCAAATTTGATTTATGGATTATGGTTTATCGGTTTATCACCCCAGTTTTTGTCAGTATAGTATATTTTTCAATGCTGAGCCTTACTGAAGTCATCTTTCGCACTATCAAGTTACAGTTGCTGCTCTTCTGGGGAAACTATTTACCCATGAAAGAATAATATTTGTTGGAACATATTATAGGTGCTCTATTTAGTCTTGCTTTCTTACTACAAGAAAGACTTTTTTTTTTTTCTTCTCACTCAGTTGACCAGAAAATCCCATTTTGTTAATCAATCACATTTCATATTTTGCAATCTCATTCTACTAAACATTTCAAGGTTCTAAAATGTAGTGTGTGTTTTTAGAAAAATGAGTAAATGGGAAGAAGGGTGAGGGTAAATATAGTAAATTTAATGAAATAAAATTTCTTCAATAGTTGGAATTTTCAGTCTTTCTGGAAAGCTTTCACAGGTATAGTGATTCTGAGAATTGCAACATTTTATCAGAGAAAGATTTCAAAATAACCACCAGAGTGTGAATTTTATTTCTGTTATAAGGTTTCATTTGTTACACCTCATCTGTTCATTCACCTTGAGAGCAGCAAAATCTGCTTGCACTTAAGTAAGTATTATTTCCTTCATTCTAATTCAGAATTTATTTTTTTTTCACATGATGAGATGTTTACTTCCTTTGGCAATTTATTGTTTTTTAAAACATCATTTCAAAAAAGCTTTCTTTGAAATACTCATCATTATGATATTAGAACCCTCAAATTTTTTAATTCCTAGTTTATGTGCATTTTGCATGGTACATTATCCATATCACAACTGGATTACTGGCCTCATAACAGCATAAGAGTACTTCTCTTGCTTCATTAGAGGTGCATGAGGGTTCTAATAAATGCCATAATTTTTATATTTATTTTTTCTTCAGTCCACTCCTGAAGAAGATCTTCTGTTCTGGTTTTATGTTGTTTTGGCATATTTTAATGATTTTTTTATGTAAAGATGATTTAAAAATATTTTTCTTTCCATTTTTAACAACAATAGTATATATGTAGTACCTGATTATGTTAACATTTATATCACAGCATGTAAAAAATGCTATCAACTGCATCTGATAAAATATCCTAATGAGTCAAGTAATTTTAAAAGGTGTAATTTATTTTAAAAATTCAGTACATAGACCCCAATGCCAGAGGCTGTCCAAGACCTTATGGTATTATTCTCCTGTGACAACAGATTCAGTACCAGCATCACCATTAGAATAAGAGAAGTAGACATATTGAGAGTTTTTGGCTAGCATTTGATCTTCTTTCATTTTTATAAGAATTTCCAGAACTATTCAGCAAAGAGGAGAATTTAACCATGGCTGTAGAGAATGCAAATTTGTGGATTATAGGAATGGCATGAACTATCTAGTCATACAAGTAAATAGATGCAGATCTATGAGAGAGAATTAAACATCAGCAGCAAGAATTTATTAAAGGTTAATCCCACCTATTTACACCTTTTTGTTTTACAAAAAAAGCCTAATGAAAATTATTGAAATTATGTTACCGAGAAACATAGCTTAATAATACTGTATTTGTAATATTTATGGATCAAAACGGGTCATGCTATTTTTGGACCAAGAGAAAAAAACATTCTACAACTAATGTAAAAATGCACTTTCTTTTCCATTTTAAAATAATCCAGCTAGGCTTAAATGTTGAGAAGCATAATCATGTGATTCAAAATTCAAGTTTCACTTGTATTGAATGGCTCTGGTCATGGCCACTGTTTTCTTGCACTTTCGTTTCTTATCTAAGTGCAAAGATGTGAGTAAACAGCAGCACCTTCAAATATCTGATATATTTGATATAATGTACAGTGTTTGCAGGAGCATGGATGCTAGATCACCATCTCATCCAAATTTATCAAATAGGAAGTACATGTGCAGCCGTCTAAGAGAGACACAAGGGAGAATACTGTATCTATAGCTCTGAACCTTTTGGCTTTGCACGGGTTATGGCCAAGTCTTTAACATTTTTTTAATATGTTTTTGTTGTTAATCACCAGAAACATCACCTCTCATCATGTCTATGAGTACTTAGGGGCTTCTAAATATGCAGACTATTTAGATGACATGTATACACACTAATGAAATTTTACTAGATATAGAGCAAAACATTATGCAGAATGTTTTTCACTATTTTTAGCATTCACATCCATACTGAGAACTGTATGTATCCTATTAATTATGTTACACTGATTATAGTGAATTTTTTTTATATAAAGAAACAATTTCAAATAGAGGTTTTTTTTTTCTGTAATGTTTAATGAGACAAACAGAAAAAAAAAGTCTGTGTTATAAATTGCATTGCTCAACTTTTAAATTGCAGTGTTTTCAGATATTCTTTCTTTTGCAGTCGCTTGTGATGTTGTACTATGATTATGTATTTGGAAGCACTCATCAGTCAGAGGTAACTGGAGCTAGATCAGGCCTTACAGACTCAAAACACACCTATAAAGCAACCACACATTTTAAGAGACCGTTTCAAGTTAATTATGTTTGAAAGGGGTTTGACATGAATATAACTAGTTGTAGTATGGATCAGATATAAAAAAAGTTATAAAAGAGGCTTTCAAACTTACCTATGTGATGTATGAATCAGAACAAGGAAAGTGTAATACAAAACTAATTGTTAATATTTATGAGCTGAAACATTTACTATCAAGAAACAGAAACAACAGATGAACCATGAAAAGAGAGAAAAATGTGGGGTTTATTTAACTTTTTCTATTGGAGTTCAAGCTAAAATGGCAAAATAAAAGGATTTAAGCCACAGAATTCAAGAGTTAGGATTTTGATTAGAGACAATTTAATATGCAAAATTATCTTCTGAATATATTATACAGTTAATTTTTTTGTTGTCATTCCTCAGCTAAATTGATGGACGTTGTTTGACCAGTTGCACAAGCAAACAAATATTCAATAGAATATAATCTAATATATATGATTACATTATAATAATATTTTATTAACATCTAGAAATACACACTTAAGTATTTCTGAATACAGACTCAAAATCACTGAATTGCATAATACTTTGGGGTTTTATACTTCTGTTTCTGAAGTTATATATTGATATCCATAGTATATATCTCTTTGTGCTATTCTGTTTCCAGTTAAAATTTTCCAGTTTAAAGAAATAAAATAAATTTTAAATATATTGTCATTTTCTGGTGTTTACATTGTTGTTACTGTTGTCTAGGGGTTTTTTGGTTTGGTTTTTTTTTCTTTTTGACTTCTTCTATTGACTCTGCATTACTGGCTAAATGGTCTCAGAGCAACTGCAATAAGTTTTGTCACTGGTAGGAGCTAAAGTTCCCTGAGTTTCTTGGGAGATTAAGCCCTTACTCAAAGCTCAGTGTAAAAAAAAACTTGTCCTCCCAGCAGTCTCATCTATCCCCCAAAAGAAGCTTACAAAGTCTGTAGTCGCTGATCATCGTTCATATGTTCTACCATGTGCTTTGAATGAGAATAAAGCTGCAAGTGCAGCTGAACTGGATTAAAACACAAACAGCATCAAACAAAATACATAGGAGGCTCCAGATGAAGAAATCCAAGTATATTCTGGACAGGAAGACAACAACTTAGAAAGTACTGGTCTCACTTCCACTGGGGGACTGTTGTATGTGTGGTAACAGACAGGTAGAAATTGCACAGTGAACAATGATCAAAAGTTATGAAAAAAATAAGATACATTGTGAACACAGGATTTTCAAAAAACAGCTCTGTTGGCATGAAAGATTTAAGTACACTTTAGCAGTGATGGAACTAGACAATCAGCTTTTTTTTCAGGAGAAAGGTTTAACATGTGTAGCATTAAGAGATTCTGGAATACTAAGGTAACTTAGCTCCAGCCTTCTGACAGGATTTGCTAAACCATTTGACAGGTGTGGATGTCCATGGGTATCCAATGTGAACTGAAGAAGCTGTAGATCATAAACCACAATTGCTGACATTTTTAGTACCAGGAAAGGAGGTGTTGAGTAAGATCCAATTTGGGACCACAAAGTCAAGGTGCAAGAACCTCATGAATGTAGGTGTGAGGTTAGGTTTTTGCTTGAAAGAGATTTGGAAGACATCACAATACATTATAGATGTGGCCTGAGAAACAGACCAAGAATATGCCAGCTGAATGAGACGAATGAGCAAAAGAGAATCTATGTGGGAAAGATAGGGACAGAAGACACTTTACACTTTACAGAAATAGTCAAATTCATCCTAAAAAGCTAAAATGTTGCAAAGGAATTTAGGTGTGAGATTTTTAAGTTCATGTTAATATTTCATGGAAATTATACAATTATTGACAATTAATACCTCTTTCTTTTTTTTTTTTTTTTCTAGGTCATCTTCTGATAAGACACCACAATGATCTTACCCAAACCCAACAACTTGTTTTATTACATAAAGCAATTCTGACCTTTTGAGGGAGCACTATAGAGCAGTTGAAGTTACTCTGTGCTAAGTGATGGTTTGGGTATCACATTGAAGTCCACTGCAGAAGTCCCATAAAGGTAAAAAGTGTGCCTTTCTTTTCCATGCAGATAAATCTTCTACAAACAGGAGAGAAAAACGGTAGTCAAGAAACAGAAATCATTGAGAGAATGTCAAGCAAAAGAGGTTGCTCTAATGTGGGTGATAAAGGTTTCTGTATACAGGTAAACTTGTCCAGCTCCAACTGCCAAATAGCTGCATGAAGCAACAACATAGCAAAGCACTCCATTTATAATGGAAAACTCACAGATATTGTCAAGCACAGGCTAGAAATAACAACAAAAATGGAACAAAGGGGAGCATACTGACAGAGAGAAACAGAAATATTACCAGTACCAAAACATGTTGGGCTACAGACATTAAATGGTCAGGCAAAACAGAAGAAATAAAATAAATAAATAAAGAACCCAAACCAAAATTGGGAAAAAAAAAAAACAAAACCCAGCAACATACAAACAAAACAACTCACAAGCAATAATAACAACAAGAAAAACAACTGTCCAAGAAAATTAAGTCAGGAAAAAATTAAAGCTTCTTCAGTCCAACAGGAAAAATAGAAATAAAATTCCCAGCAACTCAAAAACCTGTTGTCCAGAAATATGTTTTCCATTTTTTCTGGTTTTATTCCATTAATTTTTTTCTGCAACTTTCATCTCTGGAAACTGAAAGATCCATCAGGAATTCAGGTAGGACTTAACTTCAGCTTTAAATGCAGAGAAGTGGTGTAAAGGAACTACAGGGTGGTCAAACTCAATACCTGGGAAGGTGATGGAACAATCAATCCTGGAAGTCACTTCCAGACACATGAAAGACAAGACAGAGATCAAATAATAGTCAGTATGGATTTATCAAGGGGATGTCATGCTTGCACAACCTGATAACCTTCTATTATGAAATGTCTGGCCTGCTAGGGGAGAGCAATGGATATTATCCACATAGTTGTTACTATGTCTTTCAACACTCTGTCCCATAACATTCTTTTATATACAACCTGATAAAGTATGGACTAGGTGAGCAGGGTCTCTTGACAGGCTCTTTTCAGTAGTGTCCAGTGACAGGTCAAGATTTATGAGGAACAAAGGAAACAGAAGAAGTTCTGCCTTAGTGTAAAGCCAAACCTTTTTTTCATGAGCCTGATGGACTCCTGGCATGCATTACCCAAAGAGACTGTGGAGTCTTCATCCTTGTAAATATTCAAAAGCTGGTCCTGGGCAACCAGGATCCATGTGTCTCTGCTTGAGCAGCCTGATTTGGACAGATCTCAATGGTTGTCCCTTCCAACCACCACCATTCATTTATTCATCCAAAGTTTCCCAGGAAGTGTACCAGACTTGATGAACTTGAAGTTTCTTTTAAGCCATTTTACTGGATAAACCTCTTCCTAGACTTAGCAGACCCGAATAAAATTGCCCTAAGAGTCTGGCCTCCTTGGAAAGGTATATTTAAAAAATCTACTCCCAAAATAGCACATACTAGCACAATTTTTTCAAACAAACAAACAAACAAACAAACAAAAATCCACAGAGTGACCTCTTTGAAAGAGTGAAAAAGCTGCAAAAAACGTGTGTGTGAGAGAAAATGTAAAAGTTTGCTTGGAAATTGAAGAGGAACAGAATTCAGAGGACAAGCCTTTGGAAATAGTCCTGCAAAGCAACTCTATAGCCTGAAAGTTATCTGCAATTGCATTATCTCTCAAAATACCTCAGTAAGAAACCCTGTTTTGGAAACAAAAAGACATTTCCTTTGTATTAGGAAAGTGAGAAGATACATTAAAGAAGCTGGACTGTACACAGGTGTGACACAGTGAGTGGTGGCAAAACCCAATATAAGACACCTGGAAGTCCAGAGAATGCTTGCTGCCTTTCTGAGACAAAAAGATATCAAGAAAGCTCAAATGAGTTCTAAAGTTTAAGATTTGGTCTTCAGAACTAGATGGTAGAGAGGAGAGTGAAGTATCTATCGGTCTCAGTCACATCTTCTAGGTGGGTTTGTCAGTACAATTGATATTAAAATTAATTATTATAATACTATTGTATTAATATTTATTAATCTACTGGGGAAAATTGGTTTTTTTTTGAGTCCACAGATAATTCTGTCTATAGACAGTATGACTGTCTCAATAATTTAGGAGGATGTTTAAAATAACTTTCCAAGTAGCTGCATCTCCATGGGAAAATATATGCTAGTCTTAATATTATATTATGACTCGAGCCATTTGGATTATTTTTAGTAGGTAACTCAGTCTTGATCTTCCATTTTCTATTTTCCTCATCAATACATACTTAAACTACTTTTGTGGGGTTTTTTTTGTTTGTTTGTTTGTATAGCTGAGAATGCTTCTGTTACTTTGCTGTTGCTGAATATCTGGTGTTCGTTTTGTGAGTCCTTATCCTAACTCCAGGTTACAAAATTCCATTATTCAGACCCAAAATTCGAACATGAAGTTGGTAGGGAGATGTAGTCAAGACACGTGGAATGAAATTATATTTTCTCTCTGTTCCACAGGAGACAGGAGTGAGCAAGCAGCTATGTGGGTACTTGGCCCACACAAGGTCAATTCATCACAGAGGTTTTTTTCTCTTTCTGCTTGGCTGCTTGTCAGACTCTTTCTGTCTCCCTCTGCACTTACCAATCCCTGTTTACTGATGTTGAGGTAGGTGTTATAGATAGATATGTCATGGTGTTAACAGTGAGAACAAAGTGCCATGGGCCTTATTGTGTAGTTAGCACATGTGATCATGGTCCTGATAATATCTTTACTTAATTGGTAATGGTGATCAGGCTTGAAATTCTTTGACAAGAGAGGTCAGAACCAATAAGCTACTTTTTTATCTGCCTTTTTTTTTTTTGGTATCCATGTTTTTTGGGCTGGTTTATTTTTTGGGGAGTGTAGTTGGGTTTGTTGGGAGGGGTGCTATTTTACTCCTATCTTCTGTTCCCACTCTTTTTATTTTACCCAGATATCTTTCTTTGCATGCAGTGGGAAGTTCTGACTGTAAGCAGTTCCTTGTTCCTGATCTGCTGCACTGTCTACCAATTTTCTGCGATCTGCTGCACTGTCTACCAATTTTCTGCTACTTGGATGTACAACTGCATCAATCTTTATTTGCCCCGAGGATGGCCACAAATTTTGAGGAAGATGGTTATAAATTGTGCCTTTTTATTTCATGACAGCATAAATAAATAATTATATACTGTTTTCTGATTCATAGTTGTGAACACTTCATAAACTGAAGGCTCGAGGCAAATAGTATTATCTGCATTCTAATTAGAGTGGGTTTGATTTATAGATATCAGAGGACTCTGCTTTGGTTGCTGTAGTTTCAATCACATTTGGGAATGGGAGAGATCTCAGATATACCTCAGTCCTTTCAGTTTTTATGAAATGACCTTCTGGGCAGAGTAGAGAGACCTAGGGTATTCACTCTAATTGAGAAAAATTTTCAGTGAGCTCAGATACATTATTAAACATTCTATGAAAATTTGCTTGGTAGTTGGACACTGTTCACTGAAGCATCAGGAAGCTGATTTTTCTATGTTATGCTATTCATAGAACTACTTGCTTAATTTTCTAACAGTTTGGTTTGTTGGGATATTTTTTTTTTCCCTTTTATAGCTACTGCTGAAAATGAACATGGGTTTCCATTGAGATTTCTACAGTGATATTTTGTTCTCTTTTCAGAAAACTCAATTTTTATTTAAAACCTAATTTTATACTTCTGCAATCAAAGTCATATTGCACATAGTGTTATCAAATTTCATTGGTTAACAGGGTGACTGTTCACACAACTGTTTCTTCATAAGTCTGCTGTAGAT
>VXBZ01005842.1:0-15200 GCA_013399135.1 Heliornis fulica
GTTTACCTCTAAAACAGCACATTCTCCCCAAAGGAGGGGACAGGGGAGACATCCCCAGTGGAAACATCCTCGCAATGTCACAACTTTAACTTCAGTTATTCCCTAACTATGTCCTTTCCTGGTTTGCCTCCATGATCCTTAACTTTCAAATTTCAAAAAGCTACACTTACAATGGAATAGGGCTGTAGGACCTGCAATAAAGCATTTACAAGTGGTGCAAGCAAGCATGAGAACTCCTGCACACACAAGGAAATAGTATTGTTCAGCAGCATAAAATACTGTCTCCCCAGCTGTGAAAAGCCTAATGAGATAATCTGTTTATGCTGTAATGAAGCCATAGCTAGGCAGGTAAGCTAAAGAGAAAACACGTATACATTAGCTCTAACACCACAGCATTCTGAATTTGGTGACTATTCAAATATTCTGTTGGGAGTACTCAGCATTGCTGAGCTCACACATAGAGTACTTTGTTTTGGGCACCTCACTAGAAGACAGCTGCTGATTCGCTGGTTAAGGTCTGGAACACAGGTCTGATAAGGATCAGCTGAGAGAAAGGGGGTTGATTAGCCTGGAGAAAATGAGGCTGAGCAGAGAAGTTATTGCTGTCTGCAGACAGGTGGATGCCCAGCTCTTCTCTCAAGTAACATGCAACAGGGCAAGAGGAAATGTCCTCAAGTTGTACCAGGTGAGGTTTAGACAGGCTAACAGGAAAAATTTTTTCTCAGGGTTGTCAATCACTGGAACAGGCTGCCCAGGGAACTGGTGGAGTCACCATCCCTGGAGGTACTTAAGAGGCAAGTAGATTTGGTGCTTAGGGACACAATGTAGTGGTGGGATTGGTAGTGCTGGGTTTATGATGGGACCTGATGATCTTAAGTGCCTTTTCCAACCTAGATTATTCCATGATTCTACGGCAGGGTAAGAGATGCTGCAGAAGTATTAAACTGTACACTCCTACAGAACACACTGATTTCACGTATTTCCATTTTTTAAGGTATTTCTGAATATTTACAACCCATGAGTTAATTGAAAGACTTTACAACTTAGATTATTTTAAAAACATTTTTTTAAAAACCACAGTAAGATGCCACTTTCTCCATCTCTAATCCAAAAAGGCACTGCTGTAGTGGCTGATATAACTTGCTCAAGTACCTAAAAATGAGAAGCTTCTAACATGACCAATGACCAGACCACCTGAAGGTATTTGGCAAGGATCATCAAGTATGTTGGCAAATGTACACAATCAATGCTGCTAAGAATTTGCACATAACTTCAAAACTATTTTAGTTAAGCAGAGAACCACCAACCTTCACGGAGCAGTCATTCAGCTACCTCTGCTCTAATCAGCTTCCAGGCAATTGTCATGCTAGATCTATTTAAAACAAGCAAAACCACTGCCCCCCACCCCCCATACAGCGCAGTATTGGGTTTCCCAAGTGCAAATGAAAGCCCCTCAGAAGTAGCAGTGAAAAAAAATTATGTATAATTCTATTGCAGGTGCCATTTTACATTTATAGGCATATAAACATTGACAGATACATTATCATTAATGAATTACACAGTGAAGGGTTTTTTTTAAAGAAACTACTGCCATAAAATTGAGTACAAAAGACTCACATGAGACCAAGTAATCTTTTACTTAGCATACTTTTGTTTACATGTAGGAGTTACTGAAAATGTCTTGCCACCACAGAAATATATCGTATCTTTCCTATTTTTCACTTAACACCAACTAGGAAAACTGCAGTTCCAACTGGCACAGACTGAGTGAAAACAGAAAAGGCAGAGAAAAGGGTGGAAAAAGTGAAAAATCCACAAAAATCTCATATTCAAAAGAAAGCAAAAGAAAAGCAGCACCTGTAGAATTCCAACCTAAAGGCTTCAAGATGCACACATTAAGAAAAAGTGTTACTTGGTTAAGACCACCTGTTTGCAGAACCTTCTAGACGCACAGCATACACTGCAGCTGCCACTGCACTCTCTGATCTAACACAGCAAATGGAAATGTGCATTTTAAGGTTTTTTGAAAAGCATCATAAAGCTATGCAACAGTCTGTGAAGACAACTGAAGGTTAAAATACCCTGTTGATCAAAAGCAAAATATTTCTTTACTGTAGCAACAACAGGCTCCTCAGGCCCATCCCCAGATACACAGTGTCATAATCAGTATCAGAGGTCAGGGTTAGGTCAAAGTCCTTGCCCTGACTCAGACTCAGTTTACATTTATGAAGAAACACAATAGCAGAGTTTTCCTGGGATAATGCATCTAATACTGCCCAGTCTATATTTCTCCTTCTAAAAGCCTTTTCATTTTATATTTAGATTTAATAATAGTCTTTAAACACTCAATTAGCACCCTATACTTAAAAGCAAAGCAAACTATCTGTGGTAACCAAATAATTGAAGGGGAACCTTCTGAAGGAGAAACACCACTAGAACTACCTAAATCCTCAAATCCCTGTTCTCAGGAAACGCCAAATACTTCTTTTATGACAGACATAAACAAAAATATAGTCTAAAATCTAGTAAAGAATGCAATTCCTGAAAATTAATTTAGAAATAACAGAAATAAAATACTATTTTAACCCTTTTCAGCCACAGTAAACCCCTCAGAAGGGGAGTGGACCAGCATGTAAAGTACCAGAAAGCCAAGATCAAGAATTTGGTTCCTATCTGTATATGTGAAAGGTCCAAACTCCAAGGCAATATATATATATGGCAGTTTATCAAGACAACTAGGAGACAGACAACTATAAAGAAACCCCTAACTTCAGGGTTTGTCAGCTAGAAGGCACAGTCTAGGTTAAGGTAAGCTTTCATCTTAGCAAACAGTACTGTCTGACTGTACAGGTAGCCCATTTTCCACCTGTAGATTATTTCAGAGGAAAAGTTTCAGCCATCTCTACTTCAATGCTGAAACACAGGAAAACTCCACATTCTAAACTCTGCTAGAGTTTGCTATTACTTCCATTATTTCTGCATGGACAGCATTCAGCACAGTGTTGATGGTAGCAATATGAAAGCTGATACACAAACCTATTTTTGTTTATACACAAACAAGCATCTAGCTTTCCCAAACAACTGTTTCTTCCTTGTGATCTATGCTTTTTGATCTCCAGTGGGCTATTTTTATGGTACCTTCTCACAAGTGACAGATGACAAACATAATGGAAAATACTGTGTGTTTCTTGGCACCCTGGGAAGCTATTGAGGGCAATAATGACCAGGTCTCGTTACCCTCTGCAAATTTACACAGCAGCATTAAAAAAAAAAGTTTGAAAATCTGTAAAACATACAAGATCCAGTGCTACTTTTAGGATGAGAAGAAGAAGAAACAGTTGCCAAGAAACACACAGTCCCGAATAGATGGATTGTTGAGAAAAAACTCACCAACAACTCTGAAAGTCAGTTTAGCCAACCTGCAGCATTGGGCAATGCAAATTGCACAGTCTCCTGGCACAAATTTCACGAACTTGGTTTTGACGTTGCAACGTACAATTAACAAAAGGCCTGCTTGCTCCAACACTCACACTGCATGTGCCATGAAGTAACAATCTCTGTACTGATGTAACTACTGGAGGTGAGTGTGCAGGAAAACAGACTCCTGATCTGTATAAACAAAATCAGGTATCTTTTCTTAGTGGTATTTAAAGTGATAAGAAACAAACATGGGGTGGGGTGTGGGGGGGGAAGCAAGAAATTAAACTGAGGACAAAATGACATCCCAGTGTTTAATTACTTTCCCAACATAACCATCTCTTCAAACCACTACTTTCTGTACACCACTACAATTATTCTTCCTCTGAGATTCATTTAATTTCAGTGACCTTTCAAATCAATGTCACTTTAACCTTACACAAAACCATGTAACTTGAGAAGGTATGTCCTCCTCAATGACTTAATTTTTAACCATTCAAGGGCTAAACCCAAGAATGCCATCCAACAAAACCTGAACTGCTGCTACAGAGCATTTATTATTTTTGCACCAGCAAAGCACATTCCTGTTCTCCCTCGAGCCCAAAGCAGCAGCATTTCTGTACTCAGATAGATGAGAAACCGGTCTGTCTGAAAGCTAACAGTCAGCATCTTCACCTGATTCACCAAGCACGTGGACAAGTTTCAGAGGCAACATGACCAAGGGACAGACAGCAAAAGGCAAAAGTATCACCTTCAATGACAAACTACTCGTAACGGACAAACTGCTTTTAAAACCTGAGTAGTCTTCACAACCTAAATAGTTATGGCTAGAACTATTTGTTTAGTCATTGTGATAAAGAGCTCAAGGAAAAAAAAAATAAAAATCTTATTTTCTTGGGCTACCTACACTGCAGCCATTCATAAGCACAATCTGCTCTGAAAACATAAAATGCCTAATGCATAAGGTTATCATGCACTATATTCATCACTATCTCCAGCTCCCTGGTTTGGACCTCAGCAATGACTACCTTGATCATCACAAATTTGAAGTTACGATATTTAGATCTGACAGGACAGCAATAGAATCCCTTTCTGATTCTCTGAAGTAGCAGCAAGTTGTTTCAGATGTGCCCACCAGCCTATTATTAACCAGCACAGAGCACATACAGAACAGGATAATCCAAATCATCATCTGTCGCCTACGCGAAACCTACTGCAAGAGACAGGCAGAGGCAATTTATCCTGAAATATGGGCCACGGGAAGTTGTATTTTACAACGGACTTGATCACAATTCTGACAGAACTCCCACTTTTTTTTAAATCAAGGAGTTCCTTTCCCCTCTGCTCTCTCTGTAGATCCCAAAATTATTACTTCAAAGAGGAGTAACAGCATATACTGTCAGGTGCACCACAGCAAGTTAAAAGTTATTGGAAATTTTAATCTGCGTCAGTTTTCATGACAAGTATTGCTGCTACTTCCTCATGCACAGTATCTCCAACATAAGAATCTGTTACCAGCAACTTCACAACTATGACTTGATTAAACTGTATTTTTATTTTAATGAAGAATACTAGCAATCTGACTCAGAAACACAGGGCTATCACATTCCACATACACACACCCCAAAAGATGAGAAATCTTATTATACTGTTTCCCTTATTATCTATAATTAATAATATAGCTTTGAATTTTTGAAAGCAATAGGAATCAGGTGAGAAACTCATAACATTAACACATCTCCTTAAAACTGTTTCCAAATCTAAAAAAGATAAAATACAAAACATAAGTGATGTGTACAGAACAGATAATGAAAGTACCTATGCATGTTTTCGCACAGAATTTCAATCCTTTCCATTGACTCAAAACCTTAATTTTATTATTTCTAAATGCATCTATCATCAGAATTCTTCTACAACAGGAACACTACATACTCCTGGATGATAGTCATACAGTGAAACGGAAATACCAGCAGATAGCAGCAGGAGGAGACAAAGAAGAATAAGCAAATGTCTGCTTCTGACACTTCTGCCACCATCCTGTGGTTCCTAACCTTTTAGTTGAAAGTAAAACTGCTGATAAGAAAAACTGCAACTATCTTACCTGTAATAACATAACTATTAGCAGATCAAAGTCAGTAACTGAGTTACTGTAAGAACTTTATGGATTTTTAGATGCCAAACCCCCACCTTAAAAGTTAGTATTTTATTTAGGAACATCGTCATTCTATAATGAACAACCAATACAAATTCTGAACCTCTTGAAGGGTGTGAAATCTGCAAAACTGATGCTTTTTATGCTTACTATTGAGCATAACATACCATGCATTTGTCCAACAAATCTCATAACTGACTTTTTCAGTCAAACCTAAAGAACTTCAATCACATGCTTTTGCAGAGCAGGGAATTCTTACATTAGAAATAAGGTAGATTATTTTACATTTTTATCTACGTTTTTTCTTCCAGCATACCTAAAAAGCAGAAATGTCTCAAAAATGAACAATTTTTTTTAAAAAATACACAAACTTTTCCAAGCTCTCAATGACAGATAGAAAAGCTGTTCAATAGTATGAAGTCTACCTCTATACTTATTCTGATAATTTCAAGCCCTTACATTCTTTTGTGCAGCCAGCCAGCATTTGCTCCTCCTCTCTCCTGACAAAGATTTCTTTAAAGCTCTGATTCAGCTATTCAAATAACACAGTGCAAACATATAAAGCATCTTTAACTCCAGTGAGAATCAATTAAAAGTCTTTTTATCAGCACAACTAAAATACTTACAAGAAGCTGGGGGAAAATGCAAACAGTAGAAAACAACAACGGAAGAACAGAAAAAGGAAAAGCTTCACTGCAGCATTCATTTAGACCAGACTGGAATGTTAAGAACTATTTGAACCCTCAAGGTAAAATTAGGCTGCTCTCACCACAGGATTCATCTTTTATGAGTTGATTCACTTTAATCCTCAGGGAATCATAAAGATCTTTTTCCTTCTAATGCATGCTATTCTAATTCCTGAACAGATGTGCAAGCTGCAGCATAGGAGGTTCCATGTGAACATAATGAAAAACTTTTTCACTGTGAGGGTGACAGAGCCCTGGGACAGGATGCCCAGAGAGGTTGTGGAGTCTCCTTCTCTGAAGACATTGAGGACCTATCTGGACACATTTCCATGTGATTTAATCTAGGTGATCCTGCTCTGTGAGGAGGGTTGGACTAGATGATCTTTCAGGGTCCCTTCCAAGTCCTAACATTCTGTGATTCTGAGTGTAACCACAGCACAGAAGCTGCAGCTGACAGTAAGTCTCAAGCTGCAGCTGACATAGTCGGGTTATGTACGCACTTCAATGACTTAAGATTCTCTATTAATTTCTATTATAGATTTGATACACACATACCAATTTATTAAGTCTAATAGCTAAAAATTTATTACTTAGAAAATCTTTTACTCCACAACACTACAGTACTGCACAATGCTGGACAGCTTACAAAAAAAAATTTCATCTTTCCTGGCAGCATTATCTGGCAAGAGCCATAATCAACTTCCTTTGGCAAGCAATTGTGTGGTCTTACTGCAGCTTATTCACACTCAACTGAAGATACAATGCTCAAGCTTACAGTCTTGCTTAAACTCTTCAACAATGACTTCATTCTCTTACCTGTGAGCTACAAGACAAAACAGAAGAAAATCCTCCACTATTCTGCATTTTTTTCCCCTAATGTTTATATTTTAGGACAATAAGCAACTCTGAAATGCAAAATTGATTTTTTGTTTTGACAGTGTAAGATTCAACAAAATTTATTATCTAGAAAATTATAAAAAGACAACTCCTCCATTTTTCTTATAGAACTGTTTCCACATCTACTGTCTGACAGATTTTTATTTTCAATGCTTCTCCTAGCTTGTTTTAAGATGTACTTGGTTAAAGACATGACCCAGCTTTACCTGACAGGAATATATCCAGAGAAGGCTACTTTGCACATAGCTCTTAAATGGAATTTCAGATACAATAAAAGAAATACAGTTCTACCTATCTAGATAACTGCAAAAAAAGTGAAATACCTTGCTGAAGGGAAAAAATATTTTTAGAAGACATTCAGAAAGTGTAAACATTCAACATACCCAGGTAAAACCTCTGCTGGAGGAATACTCTGGACTTTTTCATGTGTCAAATGGAAAATATTTAAACTTCAAGTAATTTGCAATTAAAACAAACTAGGTTCCTCTTCATTACCTTCACTCTTAGATGAAAGGTCTATGTCACCCTATACCTAGACCTCTTTGCCGCTAATCTTACCTTTCAATTAAGGTATCACCTTCTCAACCCCCAAGGCTGCAGGAACATCTAATGATACAATCTGACCTACAGAACTTTTGAAAATTATCATCTATTTAAGGAAGCAAGCCAGCATGCAGAAGCGTTTACTATTGAAATACGACAGTGTGAGGACTTTTTATCAAAGATTAGGACTGGAAGGGACCTTAAAGGTCATCCATCAAGTTCTAATTCCACTGTCATGGGCTACAGTCCACTTGATTTCCTCTTTTGATGTAAGTGAAATCCTTAACCATTTTAACAGAACATAAACTGTAATCTAGTTAAAAAGAATCTAAGTTAGCAAGGAAAACTTCTGAAGTGTTCTGACAACCAAACAGTAGAAATACTTTAGGAAAGTAAGTATATGTGCTCAGCAAATGACAGTATCACTGACAACAAACTTGTTCTGTTTATTGACTTGCCACTGAATTTAAGTAACAAATAGCAACTCCCAACAGCTTCTGGAGGAACTAAAGCCAAATGTTACCTCACAGCTTTTCAAGTACACACACAGACATATATTACATAGACACATCTCCTCACCAAACATAATTTGGAGAAGAAGCAATTAACATGCACACTGCAGAACCCTGACTAGACCCCTGAACAAACCAACATTTAAGAGTGTGACTGCTCATTTAGGAATGAAAAGTCAAATTCTAAAGCCTAACTTTCAGCTTGGTTAAGTGTATACACATGCAGATAATAACCTCAAATATATGCATGGTTGTTGCAAAGCTGCCTTCCATCAGGGCCCAACCTCTTTGCTTACTTGCTGCAAAATAAGGATTTTATTAATTTGCTCCATAACCTGCAAATGCATTTCTACGTTACCAGCTACCATCACTGTCTCCAGGCTGTGCTGCCAGCTGGGGCTAAACCACCAGAGCATAAAATCTGACATTTGGAAGAACTGTTTCATTAGAACTGGTGCTTAAATATCCATCAGATATTTCACTCAAAACACCCCAAGTCTTCCCCCAGAAGTAAGCAAATACAGCAGGATCAGAAAAACAGTCATATCCTGCCCAGACCTAACAACTAGAAGCTTAGAACAGAAATACCGCATGTATTTAGTGTCTCCTAGTGGTAGGCTGACCCTGCCTGGCAACAAAGTCCCATATAACTGCTCCCCCAATCCCCCTCACCAGAATGGAGGAAGAGAACAGGAAAAGCAGAAGCGAAAAAAACACACAAAAAAACCCAACCAAAACTAAGTGATAGAAGACACTCACCACCTCCCACAAGCAGACTGATGCACAGCAATGACCACTCACCCACACCCTCCCCTTTTATTGCTGACCACGACACTATAGCATGGGATATGCCTTTGGGCAGAGGGGTCACCTTTCTGTGCTGTGCCCCTCTCCTAGCCTCTTGCACATGCCAACCTACCACTGGGGGGTGGGCAAAGTGAGAAACACCCATCTTGACACTGCATAGATACTAATCAGCAACAGCTAAAACAGGGGGGTGGGGGATGTTAACAACACTGTTTATGTTAACCTTAAAATCTAGTACCATACTGGCTCCTGTGAAGAAAATTAACTCTATTAAAGACAGGTTCAGTACTCTTCTCTTAAAAAGAGAAAGAAAAACATAACCCGGGGTGTCTGTCTAATAGAAACAAAGCAGGTCTGACACTGGCTTACTAAATAATACGTGGAAATTTGAACCTGGACTAACTATGCCACATTAAAGCTACAATTACATGCTCCAGGCACAGGATTATTATGTACATAATGTATCTGCCCCCAAACAGAATAGTTATGCCTCTCTTCTATTATATTTTCTTCTCAGCCATGAGAGTTTAAAACACTATGTCTCTGCACTGTTCCAGTGAAAGGAACAAGTTCTTCTATTTAGTACGTAACAGGTACTAACTGCAAACTGAAAGTCTCGGCCACTGGCTGCAGGTGCTGCTAAAGCAGAGGTCCCATTCACATATCCCACACAGGCAGAGCAGCTGTATTAAGTGTTCTGTAATTGATTAAGTATATATCAAACATCCATCCGGCATTTACCTCAACCTGGCCAATAACTGTTAGACCTTTCTCCACTGCACAGTGCAGAAGGAGATGGCAACATAATACATAAGGAATGTTTCTCTGATGGTAGAGACTGTCAAACATTGAAGTGTCAGTAAAATCAAGTGCCTACTGATCTAAAAATTTGAAGTGCAGTACACTGCACAGTAGAAGAACAGCTGGCTAAACAGAACCCTCACAGTACAGTCCGTGCACAAAAGACACTTAGCTTGGCAGTTAAGGGCTCTGTAAATAATGAAACAGTATTACATGATGCTATCTAGTAAGACCATAAAGGCAGATGACTAGAGTGTACAGCAATAAGCTGCTTATAAATGCTTAAAAGTGTATCAGTGATTAAGATACATAAAATGCCCCAGGGACTAATTCCTCAGTGTGATGGATAGATACTTAATATCCACAAACTTCATAAAAGGTCTAGGCATGTAACACCTCTCCAGTTTCAAAGTTCTAGCTCACAAGGTCTATCACAAACAGGAAAACAAGAAAAAAACAAAAAGGCTCAATGCAGCAGTGGGGAGGTGGGGAAGACTAACGCACACAATACTTAGACTAACAGCTTAGTCACTGCACCACACAACTTTGTGCTCCTACTCACCAGGACTTTCATACAGCACACAGAGAGGAAGAGAACAGCTGTGGACTCTTATGTTTAACTTTGCAACTTAAGTCTGACAAGTGTATGTAAAATCACTCTACAGTTCTGTTTCACAAATATTTCAGAAAGAAAATAAATTATTGGAATTTAAGACCTGTTTGCAAGCTGGAAATAATAGGTAAAAGTGGCACATAAGCTGACTTTTTTTTTTTCTTTCTCTACTAAAAGCCACGACAAATCAGATTGAGAATGTTGTCTATGCAGGGGAAACCAAGCCACAGATTTACTCCAGACACTTTTACTCTAGCTTCCCTTCCCCCAGCAAGGCAATACGGGTGAGTGTGTGCTGTAATAATTACATGCTCTTTAATAAAGTCATTCTTGAATATACTGCCTGCAACATTTCATCTGGTCAATTTAACCTTGCAAAGGTGGCCTGTTACATGTAGCTCTACTAATTGAGATAAATGCTACAGTACTTGAACTACTTCAGGATTATAAAACACCTAAAATAACACCACTTTCTCTTTAATTTAAAACATCAAGTTTTCAGTCCCATGATTAGTTCCCTTCTAGTAAATAACAGCACTACTTTCTTCTACATACTTCATGCAAATTTTTTAGTAAAACAGCTTGCTGTATGAAAGAATGAAGAGTTAAATTATTGTTTCAGAGAAGCATCACTAGAAAGGCTTTGCCTTTGTCCTACACCAGACAGCTTGACCTGAAGGAAGGGGCTACACTCATACATACTGTAATGCTATAAGAGCAGGAACCACAAACACTATTTCAACACAAATTCAATGTGTATCCAAAACACCGCTTCCAAATCATCACGTTCTACAAAGTAGGGTTTGCTCAGCAGCACAGCAAAGGGGCACTTCATTGCATCTTGGACAGTGCAGAATTTGGCTTCTCTTCCTCCTCCATCTCCTACCTCCTGCTAGCCTACAATTTCTGTACGGATGTGAAATTTTAAAAAGGACCAAAGAAGTAGGCAACGATGAAAGAAACAATTTTTCATCACAGACATTACACACTGTGTTGTTATTAGGCTCTGGACATTTGAGAAAAATAATGTCTTTGTCGAGATTTTAACACAGTCATACATCATTCTTCAGCTGAAATGCAAATTCCCAGTAGACGTCTCTACATGTTTCACTCAACTGTCTCAGAAATTTTCCAGTAAAACTTCAGAACTCCTTAGTTTACATTCAGGCTGTTGCTCAAACTTTTTTTTTTTTTTTAATAAGGGGAATACCAAAAAGACTAACAAGATACAAAGAAGGCACAAACCAGCACATACGAAGCAAAACAGCTCCCTGATAACTCATTTCAATACACAGAAAAATATACACTGCAGGTCTTTCACATGAGCTATTTGTACAAAAAGTTATGCTACAACATTAAATCTTCAGCAATAAAAGAAGTTTCTGAAGGCCAAACATGAAGAGCAAAGATCTAAGATACTTTTGGTGCCTAACAAAGTTATGTAACATTACCTCACTCTCACAAAGTACATTTCAGTCTTAACAAAGAAGGGTAAATAAAATCTGAAATATTTACTGTTGTAGTAGACTGCAATACATGAAGATTATTTCAGTATATTTTACATGAGTGTTCTTTCATCAAATAAAGAATTAATTACAGATCAAATATTTTATCTTAGTAGGTCTCTATAGCTGTTTCAACTTGTTTAGTTGTGGTACACTGTAGAGATAGTATGGGGGGCAGCTGGGTAAGAACAGAGTGCCAACATGTACCTAGAGGGAGTTTCAAAATCGAAAAAAAAACCCAAATGCTACAAGTACAAAGAAGGTACATGGAGCAACAGTTACAGAGCACAGGCACCTAGCAACCTCTCAATTTTCTATGGGACTGAGTTACAAGATGTCTGGAAGAGCTGTAAAGAACCAAGTGGCATGTACTCATCTCTTAGCTGTCATTCGTAAATAAGCCAAAATTTAATAGCTGTTGCTCCCTTCTTTTGGGAGTGATGACCTCAGATGCTTCAGTAGTTCTACAGAATAACCTCCCTTTTGGTGTGGCTTTGACATACCCTACTGCAATACTGTTTTTAACTTAACACAGTAAATAAAGTATTTTATTTCAGTGAGTATTCTTTTATTCCTATAGCAACAGGTACTCTAATTGGATGAACATTACTTACTCCCTTTTCCAGTCATGTTTCTAAAGGGTTTCCAAATAAGTGTAGGTGTTCTTGTGATATTCCCCAAATAATTCTAATAATGTACTTTGCTCATTATATTACCTGCTCCTCCAAGGAGACCGCATCTGCTATGTTATGCAAGTGTGTGTATTTCAGCACACAGGTATTCCTTACAACCTATCCTGACCTCGGAACACAGGAACAGATATATATACACCAAACATACAAATATCTGAGGAATCACTGGTAGGAAAGAGCAACCAGTACACATACAGCCAGTACAAATTAACTAGGCTGAAGCAGGGCGGGGGGTCAGTCCAGGAAGTGTCAATGTAGTTCACTGCGTTCCAGCACGAAGAACCAGACTGAGGTGTGCTGCCTGTGTTTCAGGGCTGAACCCGTACTGCAGCGACAACTAGGTAACAACCCAGAAGTTTTGCTGTGGTTGTGACAAACACCACACTGTTCTCAGAACCGCAGTTATGTAAACAGACAACAATCTTCAATCTAGCACAGCTCGAACCTTCCTGAAAATATCTCCCAAGAGTAAAGGTGCTTTCATCTACAGTTACAAATTATAAATGGTAGCTTCTTACCTGTAAAGCATACTGTATACAATTTACAAGGTGTCAAACCAGTGTTTAACATGAGAAAAAAAACTACCCCAAAGACCGAAAAGCTAAGTTATCAACGTAGTGATCAGTGACTTCTCTCAGAGAAGCTGTTTTTAAGGAAGCATGTGCTTTGATGAATCCAGACTTCATTTTCATATATTATTTCAAATCCAATATTAAATTATTTTACCCTCTTGTAATAAACAGGAAGGACATGAGCAGCTTTAAATTTACTGGGTTTCAACTGAGCTTATAGCTCACACACCCACCTCTGCCTTGCATGCAAGGCCTCACACACCTTTCCAATGCATAGCTTGTACACAGGCGTACAAGCAAGCCCCAAACCAAAACACAAACCCTAGTGATTCATGCCTAACGAAGCTCAGAAACAGTGCATGCTACAGTTTCTGCACATAAGTCTCCCAGCCTACAGATGACATTATCATTCAATTTTGTCTGATGTCCCAACTGCAAAATCTCAAAGGAGTTATGGGTATCTGTGCCACTGTAATCAGTTCTGTTTTCCATACAAAGGAAGATGAAGTTATCTGCAGTGTGTGCTACTGCTGCACTTAGCTAAGGTAGATGATCTGTAACTTCGATGCACACCAGTGAAAAGCTGAATTTTAGGGCCAAGGTTAACTATTAACTTTTGATATACTGGGAAGACTTGCTCCACCTATCTTTCTCAAGAAGACAGAATACTCTCTACCTACGAAAACTTTCCAGCCTAAGGCCCACAAATTAGCAGGTTTAGCACACAGTCCTGGGTAAAAAAAAAAAAAAAAAAGGCAAAAAACCCACAAACCATCCAGTTTATATCACCCTCCCGAAGGCAAATTGCCTCCTAGGCAATTCTGCCAGACACCTGTCTTGTCACACCTGACTCAATTTTCTGCAACTGTTCAGGTGTGGAGACAGAGAAACACATATGCATTAGTCTTTAATTCAATAGCAGAAGCACACATCAGTGTGATTATCTACTGAGTTAATCACAATGCCATGGCAAGATTCATCTGAAAAAAAAACAGGATTACAAGAACATGGCCTGAAACATACAATGTGAGAGAGAAATAAAATACATGACTAAATCACATATATACACTGATATATCCACACGCATTAAAAAAAAACAATGTTAACCAGGAAAACTACTCTTTAACCTATCCACTGCCAACCAGCAAATTTATTTTAGATGCAACGTGCTATCAAAGAACACGTAACTTGGCAGCTTCGCTTCCCCTATTACTCTGTCTTCATGAACATGCAGTTTTCAAAGACTTCCATACAAATCAATGGGCTGGCTTCACTAATTTACTTACCTCTAGATAACCAAACTAGAACAAGCAGATTGTTTAATTAATTCTATATTATAACTTATATCTGAAATAAAGGCATATTACACTTCACCATACAACACATCAAGCTGAACTGTTTCCCCAACAGTTCAGCTTGATGCATGCTTGTAGGACTGACTTCCTACAAGCACGCATGCTTTTTGTACTGATTACCTCTTTCAAATGCCTGAAGATCTGACACACTGGTAGAGGTCTACCTTCCCTGACAACTTTTACTCACAGTATGACAACAAACAATTAAGCTACAGATTCAATAAAAGCAGGTAATTATACAATAGTGCCATTTCCTCATTTTGAAACATTTCTCATTACTCAAGGCCTATTTTTGTCACGTGTATCTCCTGCAAGACATTTTTCACATGTGTTAGTGAAAAGTCTTACTAAAAAGTGCTGCTAAGCATCCTAAAGCATGTGAGAACCTCATAAGCACCATACATGTTATGTGTAATGTAATATATAGCATTAAACAAGTCCACTAAAACCATGGGAAGTTGTAGCAGTATAACTACCACAGGTCTACCCATGACTGCAAGTTAGCCACCAAGGTTTGCTAGAGGCCCTCATGGTCCTCATCTCCATGTCCCCGTCTTCCCCTGACATCTACACTGCCTTCCTTGAGAGGCTACAAATAGGAGAGTCTCTCTGCAAAACCCGCATCCAAAGGACGATGGAAACTCTGCC
>VXBZ01005842.1:30441-43012 GCA_013399135.1 Heliornis fulica
AAAAAAAAAGCATGAGAAGAAAACTAGGAGACCTGATCTGACTGCAAATGAGCAGGCTTTCTGGTTTGGAAGGTGCATTGCTTTCAGCCTTAAATCACAGATCCAAATCATGCCTGAGCTGCAAACAGTGGTTTTAGTGTCAAACTAAACCTATTAACTGCCGACGTCACATGTCAGAGAGGAGATGGATGGAGGCAAGACTGAAGGTGTAAGCGAGGGTAGGAAATGACAAAGAAAGGATGAAGTTGAGGGAACTGTGGCACAGCCAGATGGCACTATGAGAATTCAGTCTTCATAATCCTGCTCTTCACAAAATAAATTAACAAGCACACCTCCTAGGTAAACATCACCTGCCCGCCCAAAGGGAAACACCCATTTCATTTCACTGGGTCGCTGAAGTGAAACACAGAAACCAAAAGTTCGCTGGAAGGGCAGCAACACTCTGCAGCTGAGCAAGTGTTTGCTGTTGCATGAAGAGGAGGCTTCACAACATCCCACTGCATAGCAGCATCAAGCATCCCTTGCCCACACAAACACTTGCCAAGGTGGTAGTTGTCCTCTAGTAACCCCTTCTCGGCCTCCGGAACATTTAAAGCTCTTTAAAGTCTATTTTCCCTCCCAAGCAAGCCTCTCTGGCACTCAGAGCTGCCTGGGCTTGGTAGCATGTTTTCTAACAGTAGCAACAACCCACTCCTACTCCCTCTAGCATTAGGTGCAGAGGTGCTCTCCCCACAGAACTGTCTCCCTCTGTCCTTCTTAGGCTGGGGACACAGTACTTCAGATGGGATCTCCTGAAAGCAGAGGGGCAGAATGCCCTCCCTCGATCTGCTGGTCACTCTTTTGTCAATGCAGCCCAGGACATGGTTGGCTTTCAGGCTGCAACCACACATTGCTGGCTCATGTTGAGCTTCTCATCCACCAACAGCCTCCAATCCTTTTCCTCAGGCCTGTGCTCAATATGCAAGTTCCAGCTAAAGATTTGAATGAAAGTAACCACTGGCACTAACAAAACTAATGCACCACAGGACACCTAGACCAGCAAGTATTCTACCACCTCCTGGAGAAGTTATGCTTCCACATTTTCAGCATGATAGAAAATATTTTAACTGGAATTAAGAGACCAAGCAGCAGAGTTTGGCATAATTATCTTTATAGAGTACATTTGCATTCCAATATGGTGTACATCAATAGCTGAACATATTCACTAGTGAACACAGTCCTAAAAATCAAAGCCAAGCAGTCAAAGTACATGCACCGATCTTTAGATGTGGATGAGGCAGAGACACACCTTGTATCACTACATGACCCAGCACTTCACATGTGCTGCATGAGCTATTACTGTATGAGACTTCAAGAACAAGTGTCACAGCCTTTTTACATTCTCGGTGGCATGATTTTTGATGTGTGATTTGCACTAGTGCTGTTTTTGCACAGAAGTTAGTAATTTGCAATCTGGAGAAAATCTGAAGTTTTTAGTTTGTACTCTACACATCACCATGACCATCTCCCAATCCATGCTCAAGACACATTTGGTTTGAGAAATACTCCACCACAGTGATTTCAAGACATTGCATAGTTTAATATTATGAGAACAAAGCTCCCCCTTGAAACGAGGGAAGACAAGTACATTGTAAGTAAATAAACAGTGTTTAATAAATCCCCAAATACTGACAATTCAGCAGACATATTCTTGACTACCTTGGTAACTTTCCATTGTCATCTTAACACACTGCACTGAAATTCCCTCCTTGAGCTGACAGCACCTCTCCAGTAAGTATAACTGGATCAAAACTATGCAGCTTCCTCCCTGTAACAGTCTGTAAAAACCCAGGAGGTAACTCTAGAAGCTTTGTCACTGCAGATTGTCAGCTGTGCTATGTTTTAAAGCATCGTTTAGAACACATGACCGTAAACATACATTCTCACTTCAGGACAAACACAAAGAATATTTTATTGACACAGCAAACAGTCCACTAGAGAGAAGTGACAGTATATTAAAAAAATTAATCTTAAAGCTTCTAGCTTGCATTCAGTGTATAAACTTGGAGGTATAATATTTTTACTCCAGGCTTCTGTTTAAGTGTATTTCCAATCACGCAGTGCAGAAAACCAGTCACAATGGTATTTATTCTACATTAAAAGTATTTCCATGTTCAATTCCACATATATGGTTCTCTATATAAACTTCTGATAACTTATGTACAAATAAGATGTCTAACATCTGTTCTTTAATATAAATATGTAATCTTCATGACAAACATTTTGATCAACAGCTTGATCAAAAGTATAGAAAAAATACTAAATGGATTTTTCTAACGGCAGTGTTTAAGAAACTCTTGAACCCAAATGGCCGTAAAATGATAGATATTTCTTCATCATAAAAATGCATTGCTCAGTCAACATGTGAAGTATTATTGCATATATGAGTCACTTGAACTACAATAATGAAGTCTGAAGGCCATGTGCTGTACAGTTTGTTCTAGCAAGTGCGAACTGTAACGTCTTATGTATCACAGAAGGAAGCTTACATACTGTTGTGTTAAATAAAACACTAACTCAAGTATTATCCTCACACTACTATGACTTAAGGCAACAGAGTTGGGAAGCTTCAGATTGGCATAGTTGCATTAAGCTCTCTCCCCTTCACCGTTAATATATTTCATGTACTAACATTTAGAGGTTTGCTGATAAATTTTTGCTAAACATATTAATAAAACTCAGTGTGAAATGATTAATCAGCAACCCACCTTAATATCCCCAATTACACTGAGCTGATCTAACTTCAGAAACAGTTTCTCCATGAGCTAAGTATCCAGCATGGATTTCTAAATTGGTATGAGAAAAGATAAAATATTCAACCTCTACCCTCTCAGTGTAACTGATTTTATGACTTGCATCCATCCATTCTTGGGTTATTCTAGAATTTAAGTGTTTAAAATAGATGTGATAGTCAAATAACATTCAGCTTTGTAAAGGATGCTTATCTGCATTAAAAATACTTTATATATATATATTTACACACACAGTAGATCAAACTCAACAGGCATTTCTTTATGGCTTTTTTTCACTGAGGTACTGTTGTAATATCCAGCAACAGGACACAAGTGCTCATATGGTACAGACACCATATTTGTAAGCTGTACCACCAGCCCATGACAAGTGGCAACAGACTGCAAATCCAGCTTCACGGCAAGATCACACGAAAAAGTGTCTTCCCTTACACGTGGAGGGTCTCAGTGCAAGCTACAGAAAGCCTCAAAGGCAACTGGCATAAATGGGGAAAGTCAAAAGGCAAGTCTTGCTATATTAAAGGGAGGAATAAAAATACTCTTGGCAAATTAGAATCTCATTCAGGACTTTTCTTACAATTAAGAGCGATCATCTGAGATTTAATATCCCATGGCAGGAAGGGTGTATAGCACAGCAGCCACACAGCAAGTGTAGCTAAGCTCTTGCATCTGATCCTTAAGTCAAGTGAATGCACAGGCTTAGAGCATTGAAGCTACTGTGGTAACACCACACAAGGTGAAGTGCTGCAAGCAAAAGAAAAACACTGTCAGAGGCGATGAGGGTGATAAAAATATGATTTCACATGATGCCACAATAGACAGAAAACTCCTGGAGACCACAGCTTTACTCCTCAGCTGTGAAAAGCTTATTTGTGAATGCACATTTAGTTGCAACTTTCCCTGTTTATATTAAATGAGTGGGAAATGCAGATCTATTAAACTGCTAATCACCATTCCATTGCTGCATGTACTTAGTATTCCACCTTTACATTAGAGAATGGGCTAATTTATCTGTGGGGTTTTTTTTGTCTTGTATTAAAGAAAGTGGCCGTATGGCTACTCCAGCTTAGACTTCTGTTTCTATTACACCTATACAAAAATATGTTTCTGCAATAAATATTGTTAGAGTGAAACTGAGTTCAAATAAGCTCAGTTAATCATGGCAAGTAGTTCCCTCCAATCAAGGTTGGTTCTTTTAACCCCACAAACCTAGTAAACAGACTGCAGATGCTTGTGTTCCTTATACAAGGATAAGCACATTTAAAACCCAGAGCATAGCCACATGGAAGTCATGCATTAATTTATACACACTTTATGACATCATTGCTTAGATCAACAAATTCATCATCCCTCTTGACCAAGTCATCTTCAACTTCCAAGTCCTTCCAGGTGCTAGTGGGCAAGGCTGGTTTAATAGACTGTCTCTGAAGTAAAGCAAATGGAAACAAGGATGACAGACGGGCAGAATTTCTCAGCATTGGAGCAGCATGTACATCCCCAGAAACAGCTTGACTATGTTCTTCATCCATTTTCAGCTGCAGGCTTTGCACTTCCTCCATCAAGTCCAAAATCTTGGCAGCTGTAGCTATTGTACCACCACCATGAAGCTGGGCTTCAGGAATCCATCGTAAATACCGTTGTGCCCAGACTTTGATTTCAGGGCCATCGATGCAAGGCAACAGAAGACCGTGGTAGTCAACAGGTTTACTATGCCAGCTATCATAAAACTCCCTGAAGGTGTTAGGAAGTTCTTCTGAAGAATTTATGAATTTACCAATTCTTTTGCCCAGAAGGTTTTTAATTAAATGGTCTGTTTCTTCCCTGAAAAATCCTCTCTTTGGGGAAGATTTTGTTTGTGTCAATGGCAAAGAAAGTTGCCTTTGATGCTTTAAGAGGAAAGAACAGAAATATAATGATATAAATATTGATGGAACTTTAGAAAACATCAAGAAGGAAAACATCACCTGCATTCAGAAAATACTTACAAGCAGTCATTGAAACACAGTCACTTCTTTGCAATACAGTCTAAAACTTTTGTTATTCAACAGCTAATACAGCAAATACCCAGTTTTCCCAGATACCTTCCTTAAACTGATACTATAGCAATGAAGTAACACTGGATAAAGCATTTTGTTTTGAAAAGGATTCTTCACATACACTCAAGTGTTACAGACTTCCTATTTAGCTTAATCTCATCACAAAAATCACAGCACTTGATTTACAAGTTTTATATACAGTGGTTCCTTATTGCATCCCACTGCACAAGAGTTCTGATTTTAATGCTGTAGATGATACTGACAGTATCTCACTCAAGAATGCTTTGCACATACAGAAGAGAGTTTAACCAACAAGGATATTACAACTGAAAGAGGCTACTCCAAACAGATTTTTTCCTACTTTCACTTTCCAGAAGTGAGCTGATCCACCCATAATCCTCTATAACCTAGACAGTTTTGGTGGTGGTGGTCCCCCTCCCCCCAAAAGCACATGCAAGCCTTCCAATTACACTGAAATAAAATTAGTAAGGCAATTAAAGACCTGCCATGTATTTCAGTTATGTGCCCTGGGGAACAACAAAATAAACTTGCTTCAAACATGTCACTGCATCTCATCTGGATGTTAAGTCCCATATGTTACCACTATACTTGCACAAAAGTATGAAGAAAAAAAAAACAAGTTTGTTCTGTAAAACACTTAGAATTTTCTTCCACTTCAGTTATGAGTTGTACACGTATTATCTTAATTAAACTCTGCAGCAATACTCTAAGTACAAGTTGTGCAAAATATTTTTGTTGTTAAAAAAAGTTAAGCAGCACATCTCTTACTTTGAATCGTGCAGTTTTCCGCTGACTTCTATCAGGTTTTGGCTTCTCTGCATATAGAGGGTTGTTCAGGAAAGCCTGGGCTTTGGGGTCAAACTGAACAGACCAGTCCCACACAGTAAGAAATCTGAAAGGACCACTTTGTGTTTCAAAGCCCTCGCCGCTCTGCCAAAACAAAAAGGTCACAATTAATACTACCAGAAAGGAATTCTGATGGAGTCAAGGTGAAATTAAGAAACTGGCTTTTCACAGAAAGGGCCAGAATTGCAAAACCACTCGTTATTTCTATGTATTCAATAGCTGGACATTATTAGATGCAACAGTACAGACACAAAGGCTATCTGTCTGTTACTGTCTGTAACTTCAGACAGTACTTAATTTCAACAGTGCAATCAGACAGCACTAAGAATGCCTTCCACAGCTGGAAATAAGATTAAATAATCTAAGGACAAAAATAATAAAGTATTGAAAATACTAGCAGTGTAGCATAGGGTAGGAGACAGATACCTGAATTCTTCAAACACAGGGGGCATGTTCAGATTCTGAAATAAAATTCTCCAGACTTAAAAGGTTATGCAGTGTTACCAGTTTAAATTTTATGATCAATGCTTTATTTATATGCAAGACAATGATATTCACTTTTTTTACTTTAGCCTCTGTACAGTCTTGCAGAGGATACTCCCATCACTTCCAGGCTCTTAGGCTAGAGACAAGCATGAACCAAATATAAATCAACATTCAGGAAATGTTTATTTTGGAATGCAACAGAATATGTTACACAGGAATTTTGTAGATTACTTATTCTGCAAGACAGCAAGATATTCCTCCTGGGTTAAGGAGCTGCCCTTTTATTGAAGAGCAGTAAACATGAACCCATAGCCATGTTAGAAGTAGAATATTTGAGTTGTTTTGCTTCTGCCATCGTCAGTTCTTAAGTCCTGAACTTGACTCCTTGCACCCAAAGTTGCACTTATTCATGCTGCTGGGGAATAATATAGAGCTTCCACTGCTTGTTGGTCGTACCTGTTCAACACACTGCATCCAGAAAAGTAACAAATCCTTACCGAATTAGTGTCTTTCTGATGTTGTGAGTTGAAGAAGAAAGTGCTAAAAATAGGCACATAGAGGCTGTCTGACAAGACAGTTAAGTAAGTTTCTGTGAACTCAAATGCTGGAGGATACTGCTGTACCAACTGCCAAACACAATTTAGCAGGAGCAGAAAAACAGGAGCCTAAGTAAAGAAAATATTGCATCAGTTTCAGAAAAAAAAAGTATGTTCCATCATGGAGACAATTTATTTTTATAGTATTTAGTGTCTCTAAACACAAATCTTAAGGAAAGCAATCTGCTTGACTACAGAACCACTGCATATAACTTTGGCTGAACTCTGAGAAGTATCCTCTGAACTACTCTTGGCCAAGTGTTGACAGAAGAGACAAACACTTTTTAACATGAATTTGCACACATTAACTTGCTATGAAAGTTGCTGCTCTGCTCTTTTAAAGTTGGCAAAGCAGAACTAGTTTACAGCAACTAGAAAGTTTATACTTATGACTACTGTTCTGTACAGCAATCAGATCTATTCCCAAAATAGAAACAAAAAGGAAGAGGTGAGACTGCAACATTTAGCAAGACAGCATAAAGTTAAACTCCAGACACGACAGGAATAAGCAATTCACTTTAGTTGGACACCACTACCATTTAACACAGTGTAAAAGGACAGGAGATACAGGTCTTTCCAAAGACTCCAGACCTGCAAGTCTACAGTTGTTCTCTTTAGTTATTAAGACAATGCTAAACTCTAACCAGCACAAGTAGTGACACTGTACAAAAGGCCAACCCATAAAACAAAAAAAATTTAAAGATCCTCAAAGCAATCAGAAGAACCAAACTGATACCTGAATTCCTCCCTATGCCAAGCAAGCTTTTAAATAGTAAAGGAAGCAATAAAAAACTCATACCTCCTCTTTGCCACTTCGATGTAAGTGGTTACAACGATCCAAAAAACCATGTCCTCCAATTACCCACTCCTTCTGAATAAGACTCTGAAACCCTGACTTTGTTCTGCTGTATGAATCCATCATCACCTGAACCAGACTAGAGATTACACAGCAGAGATCAGTAGCACTCTCTTCTGTGGAAGAAAACAGAAACCACATTGTCCAAGCCACTCCTGAAACACTGGATAAGAAAGCAAAGTATTGCTGGCTTCACATAAACAAAATTGTATTTCAAGATCAGCGAAGTACACATGCTATTAAACTTGAAAGAAGCTAAAACAAAAGTTAATCCCTTTTTCCAATACTTCCTTTCGTAAAACTATAAGGTTTCTTACACACTTACATTAGTGTAATACTTTGACAATAAAACCTGCAACAACAGGCTTTTACATGCCCTTCAGTCTTCCACACTGCACACATCTCTCCTTCCTTATGCTATGGGGTCACCTATCTGCTCCTACTACCAGTTCTATCCTTATGCACATTTCAGAAGGTGTGAAATTGGCTTCTCATGCAACATGCATGCTTCACCCTTTGGGTGTCTTCTAGAAAGATCTCTTCCCCACACTAGGTTTCTCAAATGTTAGTGTGTGGAAAAACCTCAATGAAATTACTAACCCAAAAATAGCTTAATGGTTAACACTGTTTGGTTTTCCATGTGGTTTTTCAATCTAGGAAAACATACAGCTCAAGATGCCTACAATAAGCATATTCTTTCACATATTTTTAATGAAGAGGCTACAGAGTATTCAGTTCGCAAACAGAACGAGAAACCACCCTTTTAGGACTTCTTGTGTCTCTTTTGTTCTTTGTATAGGTGTGTCCCTCCACCCCCTCAAAGTACAGCAGAAGGTTTAGGAGACCTTTAATAAAGTAAGTTAAGGAACAGGAATGAATAAACAAGAGGCAGCACGACTCTCCTGTCAACATGTCAGTGGCTCTCTCATGCACAACATGTTCCTCTTAGCCTGGAACTGTCCTTGCTATATGCTTTAACTACAGGAAGCGTGACCAGGAGTGAGAATTAGGTCTCTATCCCTTCAAGTACTCCATGAATTTTACCAGCCTCTATTATAACTGTAAACTTACAGCTTCAGCTACATCTAAAGAAATTCAAAAGAAATTTTAAGACATATAAAAGGTTAATCATTAAATTCTTACCTATAAGGAGAACGTTTGTATGCTGTCTTTCTAGGCACTCAGCAACTTCTATCGCTTTCTTCAAGACTCGCCTGTTGTGGTACAGGAAGAGATAATTGAACAATTTCATAGCCATTTCTGCAATTAAAGTTTCTTACATTAGTTTCCCCTAAAAGGGTTTTAGAATGTCATACTACTGAAACTCAACTAGTGCTTTAAAACAAAACAAAACAAAGAAAACCCATGCTCAACTTGTGAAATGAAGAGCTGATTAGCCTCAGGAGCAATCTTTCTTGAGGTTATCTTTATTTGGCCATTGGTCATGCATCTCCAGTTGTCATCTTTGTACACACGTAATACAATATTTTGTTCTGGATCAACAGCAGCCACCACACACAGACTAAAGTACTAGTTGCTTAAAGCCAGATCTTTATCCTGGAAAGAGTCAACATCACCACACTTAACTTCCACTACATACTACACTTCTCCCATAATCTGGTTTTAAGAGGCAGAGGGGAAGATCAACAATCACGTTCTGTAAACATGCAGACAAAATCTATTCAGAGGCCATCGTTACACAAGGAAGACTGAGCGGAATTAAAGATCACAAAACTAGCTGTAACACTGTTGGTTTCTAAACCTAAGTCTTCATGAAGTTAGCTCTTTTCAGAAGAAAAAATGCACACAAATTAGGACAACTGCTTAATAGAATATAAGTTGACAGTTTATTTTCTAAGTGTGGAGTTGTCAGAGTCTTTGTTCTGGCATCTAGAGTAGCTGAGAAGGCATTCCTACTAACTGCAAAAGCCAAGAACAGGCTGATCCAGGAAACTGGATCCAAGCATGGAAGTGACAGGCTTCAAAACATCAGAACAGAAACTTGGGCTGGCATTTAATTTAAGATACTTGTAATCTTAGTTATGTCAATACATTTCTCAACATAAACTCCTCTTTAGAACGTCTCATTCAATACGCATTTAAATTTTGCATTAAGGGGTGAATAACCGTCAGCATGTATTGATTGTTATTAGGACTAGAAAGAACTGAAGCTGACTGCAGAAACACTTATCACAGAATACACTGGCAGACAACAGAGCTAGCACAAAGTAACAGCGAAAACAAAACCCCTCAACATTCCACTATAACAAGCCTTAAGTTAGCCAACACCATTCCAACACTTACTCACTGTGGACTGCGGAGAAGAAAAAAGAACTTGAGGAACAATCAGGAGAGGAAGGGGACAAAACTGAGAACAACTGTCATTTTATAAATCTTTGGTAGGCTAACATCTTGAATACTGCAGTTCATCCCGTCCTAAAGGATATTACAGAAGTAGAAAGTACAGAGAAGAACGGCAAGACTAGTCAGAGACACGTCATGCAAGAAACAAATAGGATTCTTCAGTTTGGAAAGAAGGTGACTAGATGCAGGAGGGAAATTAGTGTACCTATACTTTTAACAGGTTTGCTGGGAGACTTAATTGGAATGATCTGCTGCTTCTCACATCCTTTAATCTGGGAGGCTTAACAGAAGCCTGCACTGTAAAAATACTGTCTTGGGTTTTAGAAATAAGATATGTCATTGGGACCATAAGTCTGTCTTAATTGTCTTTCCTACTGGAGGTGAAAAGTGTTATCATTTTATTTTTTAAAAATAGCTAGAAAATCCACTACAGACAAATATAACAACCATTCGAAACCCAAAGAGTTACAGATTTAGCGAACCTGATTATCTCTAGCCAGTTTGTGCTCTCCAGCAATGAAAACCATTTCACATCACTTGCCCAGAACTCTGTACTGCTATCTGTAAAAAAAAGAAAAGGAAGAATTGGTTTGTTCAGATATAGTATTCAAATGCTAATTAACAGCAATACATTGTATTACTTTTACATTATGAAGTCAATAAATCTTAATCACTGTTAAAGTCAACAGCCTATAACTAAATGAGGAAGAAGGTGAAGTAGTCCTACAAACACCAGTAGAGCTTTTACAACAGCAAAGGCTTTTAGAAAAAGCTGCTTCACAGCAATTGTTGGTTCATAGCAACCAAACCAAGTAAATAATTCTGTTCACAAAATGTGAAAGGAGAGGATGCAGAGATAGTTCTTTTGAGTTCCAATTGTCTTGACTCTAAGGCATGATCCATATAGAAGATTAATAAGGATGATTGGTTTTGAAAATCATTACCATTAGATCCAGAAAGACAACTGGGTTTTAGGGGGGTTACACAAAGTATTTATGGGCTGTAAGATTATCTGAAAAAGGTTTTGTACAGTTTTCACTGCCGCTAAAGAGGCATTAAAATACATCAAAGGGAACAGCCAAGATAAACAAGGAGGCCAATAACAAAAGTCATTACACTCTTAAAAATTTCACTAAGATATTTTTTTCCCCTAGCTGGTTAAACCTAAATCTCTACTGCTTTTATTTCTGTCAAAGGCAGTATTCAGAAATTGGAAAGCCCTTGCAAGCTGATACGGTCAATTAAAACCAGAATAAATTAACTTTCCTGAATAAGTGACAAACTTTGAAGCCTAAGGACTGCAACAGCTGTACTGTTGAGATGAGATACACCATGTTTCTCTCCTTTCCTACCCTCAGATAGCTGCATCTTTCTGAACTTTTCACTTCCTGAAGTCTGTCCATAAGCTTCCAAAGTCTACATACTCACTTCTGTCTTGTCTTCTGCAGCTTATACCTATAATCCTCAAGAGGACAAGCTTTTTTTTTCTGTAGCTTTCTGCTTCCATGTGTGCCTGTGCCCCTTGTTCTGTTCATTACATTTTTCTCTGCCTGATTCACTTCACCTTGACCACAGAAACTAACTGTCCACAACACAAGCATTAGAATGCATCTTTAAACTCCCTGGGCAGTTCTGTTCACAGTAGATACAGTTTTCTCCACTCTTTTTAATTAAGATCTTCAAATCCACTTCATGCCTAAAAGTATGACACCCGTTAGAATCACACACATTACATTACTTCAGTACTTTTACTAACCAGCTCACCCTTCCTTCCATCTCAACTTTAGAAGATTCCTTTGCACCCAGTTCTCATACTCCACTGAATCAAAGCAAAATTATAGTACCAATTTCTAGCCCTTCAAAACCACCCAAAAATTACAATACCAAGGGAAAGGGATTTCTGTCTTTTTTTTCCTGTAGGAATAACACACTTTGACCTATGGTGCTAACATTTAGATTCCATACTGAAGCTTTCCTTAGTTCACTCTATAGATACCACAGAACTCAAAAAAACTGAGTAGCCACGTTAAGTGTGACTGGCTGTTTTACCGAATCACGCTCACCCACAAACAGACTCAACGCTTGTATGCAGACCTCTATAAACAGTTACTTGGTCTGGCAGCTCTCCCTCAGCCACAGTCATCTAGTCCAAACAGGAACTTCTTTTTAAAGGTGCAGCAACAAGTTTGCAGCTTGTTTTATCTCTTAATCAAGGTATTCTGATTAATAACATCAGAATAGAACACAATACTTCCTTTCCACCCTATCTTCTAGGACAATGTAGAAATACTCCACTAGGATCCAGGGGGACCTTATCATGGTCTTCCAGTACCTGAAAGGTACCTGTAAGAAAGCTGGGGAAGAACTGTTCACAAGGGCATGTGGCCATAGGATGAGGGGTGATGGTTTTAAACTAGAAAATGGAAGATTTAGGTTGGATATTAGGAAAAAGAATCTTCAATATGAGGGTGGTAGATCACTGGAACACGTTGCCCAGAGAGGTAGTGGAAGTCCCATCCCCGGAGATATTCAACCTCAGGCTTGACGGAGCAACGAGCAGCTTGATCTAGTGAAGAT
>VXBZ01005843.1:0-69907 GCA_013399135.1 Heliornis fulica
CTCTGACGCGCCATGCCCTGTTTTCCCGCCCTGTTCGCCGCACTCCTGGTCGCTCCCGCTCCTTAGGGGCCCGCTTAAATCTCCCGCGGTTGCCCCAGCAATGCCCAAGTCCCGCCTGCCTCTCTCGCAAGAGCTGCCGGCTTTCACAGGGGAAGCACTAACCATTGCTGCCGCCGTCGGGTGCCTCGACAACACTTAGTGTTGTCTTTCATCATTTCTTCTGTGCCTGTTTCAAACCAATGTTTGTTAGATTGTTCTACTTGTGAATTATACTGGGTTTCCTACTAACACAACTTTAAACATTTCCTTAGTTTGTGGAGCAAGCATTGCCCCTCTTCCTCCTCCTCCTCCCTCCCTTCTCCCTGGATGTGATTCTGGATTTCCCATCTGGAAGCAAAGCCATATGGTCCTCACACACAGTATAGTCAGTACAAGTTCTCCCCGTGTGGGATGGGAATTGGCACCGACACAAATTTGAGTTCAAAAGTTTAACCACCCTATAGTAATTTACACTTCTACAAATAAACTGAGCTGTTCCTTGCTCCGTGCATTATATGAAATGGCCTTTCTGTTGGGACTGCTTGTGAGGAGGATATAGGGTTTTCATGGTCTATATGGAATTCAGCAATAACACCACCAGAAAATTATGGATTTCCCTTGTTTTTAAAGCTGACAGAGGCTGGGAGGCTTTGGGTTGCTTTCTGTCTCCATGAAAATGAATCTTTGGGTTTTGCGTAATTTTTTATTTTTTTACACTTTGTGAAATTCCCATGAAATGTGACACCTTGGGCTATGCAGACCCCATGTAAAATAAGGAACTGAACCATGAAAAATGCACATCCTTAACTACTAACCAAAGAATAAGTACTTGGGAAGTAGTCTCAGGGGCCTTTAAAGCCATTGTGGATGTTATATGATTTAGCTAATCAAACTTCATGGACTAGCTTTGAAAACCATGTACCGATTCCAACTGGTAGGAGCATATAAGAGAGTATTTTTGCTTTTTTGTAGTAGTTTTGTAGCCTGAAAGTGTCCAAAACCTGATTGATTAGAGAAGGAGAAAGTGTGTTTAAAAATGAAGACATTCATAAGCCAGCACGGAGGCAAACACTTGTACAAAGTACAAGGCTACTGAGGATTTGGCCACAAATTACCTGAGTATATACACATAAAACATAGTAAAATACACTTGGGAAATAGTGTTTTATTATTCCCATTTCAAAACTAGATGCTTCCACAGCTATTCATGATGGTAGTTGCTGGGCTGCCGCACAGTGCTCTGTCCTGACAGATAAGCAGGAAAATAAAGGTCTTTAAAGAAAGAGGAGGCAAAGTAGGATCAAATGTGTAGGATAATTAGAAAGTGCTGACTATTATTCCATGAAGGTGATTATTAGGTTGTATAAGGACGTGTAAAAAATGAGATTCTTCAAATGTCTTCAAGAGTTAAGTTCCATATCTAGATATGCTTGAATTATTTTAAGTTATATCTTAGCCCTGTCTGGATTTCTTGCAAATGTGCATACATATGTATTTCAATGTCATGTTCTCATGGGTGCAGTCAGAAAACTGGAGCAGCGGTCTGTAAACTCTTAAAATATTTATTTTCATTCCTAGGAGACAGTGACCTGCTTTAAACCTTTGATTGCTACTAAAAAAACATAGGCAACTCAAGAATTGAAAACCTAAGTTGTAGGACTTGTGTGTATTAGTACAGTATTAATTATTAAATCATCATTAATGCTGTGTCCCTACACGTGTATCTGTAAAAAACAGTACAATGTTAGTAGTCTGATGACAGTGAGGGGTAATTTTAGTGAGCATATGGGGCTATTAACATTTCTGTTTGCTGCCCTGGAGGGTTTGCACTTGCTTGTTGTTCTGCGTAGCCCAGAGGAGCACAGAAGAAATAGCATGTGCCCTTTGTGGAAGCAGAAGTAGGCAATAGCTGTATGTCTGCTTAGGTTGAATGAGGAAAGATGGAAACTCTTTTTGCTGCTTTGTAATAAGGAGCAGTGTACCCTCTGTCAGTGCTTCTTACTGCCCACCTCCTCCCCCTGCTCCTCGACCTCCTGTACTCTGGACTAGGACTCCTAGCCACTACTGGTGGCATTGGCATGGAGAGAGGAGAACATTGGCTGGTGTCCTTTCACTCCCTATGTGTCCGTGAAGGCTGTCAGTGGATGCACAGATGGGTTGAACAGGCATGGAGAGGCAGCAAAGCTGAGGTGCCATGGAAAGGAGGACAGGTTATTCCCTCTTATCCAGAGGGACAAAAGTTGTGGCCTGTGGTCCCTGCCCGCTAAAGCCAGAGGAGGCACAGGTTTACCCTGTTCCTCTAAGGTTTACAAAAAGTGGGGATTGAAGACCACTTTAAAAGATGAATTTATTAATAGTAACACACTTCTGTCTTATCATCTTTCCAGGCAAGATGAAATTTTTGCTGTTTCAGTGTGTGAAACATTTCCTTTTTTTTTTTTTCCATTTTCTCCCGTCTCCCAATGATATGGGAGTTCTGGCTTGAACTTGCTGCTGAAAATGAAGTATCTCTGTTATTTAGGATGGAATTTTCAAGAATTTTTCACTTTGTTTGAAGTTTCTTCCCAGAGATTTTAGTGAAGAGTGTACTGGTGCAGGTGTCATGTGAAAGAAACAGGGTTTTTTCCTTTTCCTCTTTTAATTTGTTGGCAGCAAGAAAATAAATACTCTTCCCTCTTCCAACTCCAGCCTTATAAGTACTTCATTTCCTACACACACACACACAGAAACTCCTGAAGATGATGAAAACAATTAAATAAAAAGGCAGGGGTATTCTGGGTGTACAGGAATTGTAGGCCTGTGGACCAAAGACCAAGGCAGGAATCTTTCAGTCCCATGGATTGGTGTTCCTGAAAAGTAATGAGTAAGTTATAGGAGTGGAATGATTCTGTACTTGCTCAGTAATTTAAAAATCTCTGGATGAAAGAGAATATAGAGAATAAAAGTTTAAAACTTTGCACTTGAGTGGCTCCACATTGTATCAGGCCTGAAAGGACACATTAAAGGAAGGAAAAAGGTTTATGAGCTACCGAGAGTGTCTCCATAAAGGTCTCCCTGGAGCTGGGAGCCAGGGAGCGTTAACACAGCACAGGAAAGATTACTCTTTAAGGATGGATCTTAAGGGATACCTTTAATGAAAGGTTGGGAGGTCTGTCATTGTTAAAGATACGCTGCAAACTGTTTTGGGTAGAATGGAGTTTTGCAGCAGTTACTTCTGACAAGCTTCAAGTACTGAGAGCAACAAGAGTCCCTGTTGCTGACTTCCACCCTGGGTGCACCGAATCTCAGTAGCTTCCCCTGGGTGCAGCAGAGTTGTGGGGAGCAGTTTTCTCATCCGGGTGCTACTGTGGCCCAAAATCTTTGTTTTGAGGCAGCGACATAGAAATGTGGTTTCCAAAAACTGACAATTCAGTAGTAGGTCACCATCAGCTTGCTTTTAGTGTTAGTGTCTGTGATGGCAATGCTGACTGCAGTATTTATTAACTAGATATATCAGTCGCTAAGAATATTCTTTGCTGTGTGCTTCTTACACAGGTTTCTTATGTTAGATGATGCTGCATATGCACAGAGAGTGCTGTTACGCTTGGTTACTAAAACCCCAGAATTAAGAAGTACCCGTCTGGCCTTACTTTGCAGGCATGCGTGCCTGCTTCGTGGGGAAGCTGATCCAGTCTTTGATCGCACAGTGGTATGGCTTTTGCTGCAGCTGCTCTGCTTCACTTTGTGCCCACCTTTGCACCTGTGCACTTAACAAACACCTTTTAAATTAGCTCCTCTTATCATCAGTGCTTTCCAAGGCTTTGGGATTTATTTCGTGCTGTGCAAACTCTTTTTACAAAAAATGTTTGTTTTGCTCATGGATTTTTCTGTGCTTTGTCACTAAGTGTTATTCAAGAGCTGAAAGGGCAGCATTATCTTTGTGTTGCAGATAAGGAAATAAGGCACTTGAGAACAGACATATTTTGAATTCAGAAAGATTCAGTGAGCTTAAGTGCTGGTTTTGTGCTTGTTCTTGGCTGGTTTTTCAAACTGGATAGCATACTTTCTCTTTATGCCTTTTTAATCTATACTCTTAGAGCTTCTTTTTCCATTTAGACTCTAGACCAGCCTGTCCTAATTTGCTTTCTCTGATCTGCCAATATATTTAGCACTTCCCACATCAACTTCCTTTAACCTTCATCAGTTTACCGGGTCATTTACATCGTCAATCCATTCATCAATATTCCTCAATTTATTTTTTCAGCAGTTTAACCTGGCTTAAACATCTTTTCTTCCCATTTCCTATTTCCACCTCTGCACTGTCTCTCCTGGGTTCTGGCACCACAGCTGCTTTGTGTGATGGTGTAATGAACTTGACAAAGGAATGTGTTCATCTGAAAAATGAGGATGAAAAGATGGATTTTTTTGCTGTTGTTTGGATTTTTAAAATATATATACTGTTGAATTATCCACACCAGTTCTCCGTGGTGGGACACAGACCCCTGTTCCAGCAAAACCTTGAGTTTGGCTGGGGACAAACTGGTAAGGAAGAACATTGCACTACTGCTATCAAGTATGTAATCACAGCTTGGTCTCTTGTCCATTTCTTTCCTCAACATTGCTCATATCAGTCCTAATCCCTATGTTCCCTCCAGCTAAATAGCTTTTAGTCTTTCCCATTATTTCCCTCCTTTATCCCAGTCACTTCATTTCATTTCATAACTCTCAGATGCTCCTCAGGCTTACTGAGTTCCTCCCTTAACTCTTTCGTTTCTTTGAAACTCTTTGGGTTTAAATGGTGTTTCCTTTGACATTCAGATCAGAGTTCTCCTCCCCACCATCTGAGTAAACAGGCAGTTCCTTTAAAACAAAACCAAAAAGCCCTCACAAACTGTCTGCTCTTGTTTTGTGTGCCATGGCCTTCCTTGGTGGGCAACATCTGGAGTTTTGGAGCTCCAGTGATAGGGTATTCAGAGGTTTTAGCTGATTATATGTGTTCAGTAGAGACTATTCTAAGTGTCAAACAAAAGTTATTTCAAATCTTTATAACTACACAGTTTGGACACATTGTAATGTGGCCTTGTATGAGTTTTTCATTGACATGAGATTATGATTTTCCCATTTTCCAAACTCAGCTCAAAACACAAAAATATTCCAGTTTCCAAAAATACTCTCAACAGTATTTTTAATTCCAGCAAGATGTTATCTTCTTCCTCCTGCCTTCCACAAATCCACCCTGAATGTAACAAGTGTTAGAAATTTTCCATGAGTAAAGTGGGTTGTTTCAAACAACATAAAATGAGTTTCAGTCCAAACTTAAAAGTTTAGGAAATTGTAGTCAGCTAAACCCAGGAGTGTTTTCATGGGAACTATCAGGCAATTTTAGTAACAGGCAGCAATACCTGTCAAATGTGTAATGAGCCTTGAATTTTATTTTCATGAGGCTGATGGTTCACTTTAAATACTGAAAATATGTAGGAAATTGGTGCTTTATTGGCTAGAACTGTAAAATAACTCATGTTGCTTTATTCTAGTCTTTAGATGTAGTGATGTGGGTTGATGGGGTGACTACTAAACCCAGTTAGATTCAAAGTGTAATTGTTCAGGTTTTACATAAAACGAGCTGACCTAAAAGTCTCTTTCATTTAAAGAAGTGTTCCAATGTTGATCTCTTGTGTAATGTCTTCATCATGAATTAGCAGGGCAAGACCTGATTGAGGTGCAAATACTTATCAGAACTGTCTACTGGAATCTTGCCTTTATGTCAGTCCTCTGGAGCGTATAAAGATCATTAAATACGTAGTAAGTATCGTTTGAAATAATCCCTTTCAGATGGATTGCTAGGCAGGATTCATCTCACCTAATTCCAGTTACCTTGTCTCAGGTCGTCCCTGAGCAAGAGAGAACACAAGATGTCTCTGTGATGGAACTGCATTGCCCCCTGATAAGCAGTTTGTTTTGTAGCTGCTATTAACTTTTGTTTCTCTCAGTTCTCTGTATGTATTAATGAGTGTGTATCTGAATTTACAGTTCAACACAGAAGGGGCTTGAGGACTTGATGTAGATTAATTCATTTAAATCTGAATTAGTTCCCAAGGAACACTAGAGGTAACTCAGCAGAAACTACTTCATATTTGTGTGCTGTCTCAGTTATGACAAGAAAGTGACTGGTGGTTACTTGCAGAGTGATAGGTCTCAGTCTGAATATCCATGGTCATTTCCCTCAAACAATAGCTCCAGTCTGTCTCTCATTGAAGAGGTTCATAGCTGTCTTACAGTTAACTTTATGAGCAGTATTTGTCCTTCAGTGTTTTTCATTTAATTGNGAAAAGCCCTTGCCAACCGGCTACTGAACTCAAGAGCCAGAGAGGGTAGACATCTAGAAATCACGTTTTCAGGCTGTGGGAATCCCTGGTGATGCAACTTGCTTATTGCTGTACTCAATAGGTATATTCAGCACTTATCTTAAAGCCCCATAGCACCATTATGTGTTCAGCGTGTGTAATGGTTCCCTGACTCATCTAGTAAAGGAATAAGAGTTTATCTTTTCATTTAGGAAGATTGGTCTCTTAAATTTGGTGTCAGAGGTATGTACTGTGAATATCACTTTTCCCCAGACATCTGTAGATAAGTAGGAAACGGAGTATGTGAAATAACCTGAGATTAGGAGCCAGTATTGTAGTGTTTTATACCCATGGGACATGTGCTGTAGAAACAAGAACCCCTGTGTAATACAAACCTTTTAGTCATGCTGATTCTAAAAGAACAGGTTGGAAAGAACATTTGGACCACCTGTAAATTCAGGGAGCTGGATCTCTTATGACTATATACAGCTGTCCTGGCGTGCTTGGGATGTCAGGCTGGTCAGGACAGAATTCTGCCTGCACCACAGGACTTGGTTGGAAAACGACTTACTTTCTCTACTTGATTCCACTGGAACTGAATGTAACCAAAAGCCCTGTCATTTCAAAGGGTAGACTAGTTGCTTTCCATCGCTAGCATTCATGGATGGCAGAACTGTCATTTCAAAAGGCTTTAGTCTTCTTGTCTCAGTTGAACAAAGACCTGAATAGAAAGACTTGAAATTTCCAAAATCAGGAAAGTCAGAATACTACCCACTACTCCATGCCAGCAGAGCCAGATTTTGTCCAACAGAACTGTACTGCATGTCTCAAGTTGGTACACATGGTGGTCTGTGTCACGTGGAGGGTGGTTGATTGAGTACCATGGACAGGGGTGTCTCAGCAGCAGTCTGCACAGGGCTTGGAGCTCAACATCATTGTTGGAAATAATATTACAAGCCTGCATGATTGGTGCCAAATCAGCAATTATTAATTGCATGTAAAGTAGGTAATGCCTCCTAGACTCTTTCTTATGGGTGTTCCAGATTTGTTCTTCCCGTAAGGCTGTTTGGTCTAGAGCTGTTCAAGGCCTATAAATGCTCTGTGGCAGATAAAGAAAATTACATCTGCTTGAATCTCTGGGAAAGTAATTTCAGAACATTTCTCACTTTGTGACGAGAAAACCCTTTGTAATGTCTTTTTGTGTCCAGAACTCAAGGCCTGTAGTCTTTATTTGATGAGGATACTGCTTTTCTGAAATGTTCTCTGTATGTACATGTATGTACCACGATGAGGGTACTTGAAGGCCTACTAGTAGTTACTCTGAAGAATCTGCAATTTCATGGCACATTGTCAGTGTGACTGCGTCAACACGTGTTTTGTCCTTGATTTTTGTGTTCTTCCCCCCTGCCCCATGCTGCACTTGTAGTTCTCAGGGAACCAGAGGAGTGTTAAAGCTACTCTGTCCTTTGTGCATGGCATAGTGGAGAGGTATGCAGTATGACATAATAGGCCCAGGCAGAATGATCCCTACTTGATCACCATTATCATGGGCTCTGACGGGTTTCCTGAAAATGTTTTTTGTCCCCAAGCCTGGGGTGGGGTAGCATCACATGACAGTGATGATGTTGGCCTTCGAATTAAACACACAGATGAATTCACAGATGAATCAGGGTAGAAGTACATTTTTAAAAACTTATTTTATAGCTAGGTTGCTGTTCTTCTCTGTACTCCCATGTCATGTTATTTTGCATTTACTGCAGTAATTCAATTTACAGTTTGAATTCTGTAGGTAAAAAGTGAGTAAAAAGTGAATCTTCTTGTCTGTCTATCAGTGCATTGATTCAGCATGTGTTCTAAGCAGCAGGGTTTTGCCTGCAAAACTGAGGGAAAGAAAGCATGATGAACACCAGTGCTATGAAGTTGTAAGAGTAGCTTAAAGAATGTAAAATTCTTAGAAATAAACCAAATTAGATTCTTTGTATTTGCAGACAGATTTCTGCACAAAAGTTATATTTTTAAGTTTTACTCTCTAGTCAAAACACCAAGAAGCTTGGAGGAAATTCTCAGCTAATGACATCACTCCAGACCTGAATTTGTAGTTAAAACATACAGAGATTGCTGTGGAGTCACAGGAGCTGCCCCTTATCAGGGGGTGGTGCTTGAAATACTGTTCCTTCCAAATGCCACTGTCCCTTGAAACATCTGCTGCTGTGTAAAGGCACAGTGTGTGCACATCATAGTGCAGTGGGCTCAGTTCTGTCTTCAAATGTTGTAAACCAGGATGGTTCTTAACAGGAAATTTGCAAAGGTTTATTTCAAACTAGGTTAAGACCTGATGGGCTTGACTGCCCTTTTGTTTATCCTACAAATAAAAGTTAATTCTTGACATGTGTGTGAAATACACAGCTTACGTCCAGAATTCTTAAATAAGGAGTTTTTTTCATATTCATTTGCCTGCCGCTTGTAATTTTCAAGCAAATAAAACCACAGTAATCCTGAAAGCTATGTTACTATTGAAAAAGTAATCTTTTCCTTTTTTTTTCCTATATGGTTGTATTGACATTTACTGGCCATTTTTTATTGTTCATTTCAAAGGCACCATGATAATTCCCTCGAAACACAACAGCTTTTTTATGCAAATTCTCTGAAATCTTTGGAAAAGATCACTAAAAGTATTCAGAGTATGCAGTGCTCCTTTAGCTGAAGATCTCAGTTTTCAGTAATGTTCTTTCAAGTTTAAAAAAGTCTTCAGATTAAAACATCTGAGTGCTGGATTATCCTGTGAGTACAAGCACTTACTGTACATCATGAAAAGCCAGTGGATGTCTTATTATATACTTCATATAGATTATGTTGGACTGTGGTTTCTCTAAATGCAGTGATTTGAATTTTCTTTTTTGGCATTTCTACTCTTCCCCCAACTGTTATGTTCCCAACAAGAACCACATTGCATTTGAGGGCTTTTTTATATGCTCTAATAACTTGAAAGAATTTAAAATCTATGTTGTTCTTGTTGCTAATGAAGAACATTGCATGTTACATTTTTTAAACTGATTTTATTTTTTGTCTTATTTTTCCATTCACGTGAAATTCAGAGAGCTTTCAGTCACAGAAAAGAAATTTTGATTTTTAATTTATTCTCCTTGAATGATTCACATCTTCTTTACACCATTGTTACTGCCAGCAAATAAGATCCAGCATATCAAAATTGTTGTGGTTGAACCCCAGCTGGCCGCTAAGTACCACGCAGCCAATCGCTCACTTCCCCCCACAGTGGGAACTGGGGGAGAACCTGAATAGTGAATGTGAGAAAACTCTGGTGTTGAGACAAAGTTTAATAGGGAAAGCAAAAGTCTCATGTGCAAGCAAAGCAAGACAAGGAATTCATTCCCCACTTCCCATAGGCAGGCAGGTGTTCAGCCTTCCCCAGGAAAGCAGGGCTCCATCACATGTAATGGTGACCTGGGAAGACAAATGAACGTGCTGCTTCCTTCTTCTTACCCTGCTATGGTGGGCATGACATCATATGATACAGAATGTCACTTTCATCAGTTGAGGTAAGCTGTCCTCTCCCAATACCTTGTGCACATCCAGCCTTCTCACTGGTGGGGCGGGGTGAGAAGCAGCAAAGTCCTTGGTTCTGTATAAGCTCTGCCCAGCAGTAATGAAAACATTACCAACACTGCAGCACAGATCCAAAGCACAGCCCCGTACAAGCCACCAATGAAAACAGCTCTATCCCAGCCAAGCCAAGCACAGCTGTAATGAGAGCTTTGCCTTTACAGAGCAACATTCCCAATGTCACAGGCTTTAAGCCCTCCTTTGGCATCACTTAGCAACAGTGTGGACTCGTGGGTATGTCAGGGAAAAGGTACCTTCTGCAGCCTCTATTAGCTGGAGGAAGTTAGGGAAAACATTACTTTCCTGTTCAAAAAAACCAATCCCACACCATCCATTCCACTGGGATGGAACGTAGAGCTGGTCTGGGTGAAATTCACTGGTTACTTGGTTTTGGTGGGTCAGGTGAACTTCTTTCAAGTGTTGATCTAGTTATTCATGGGCACACATCTCCAGCTGTAGCAGCATGAGGGCAAACAGCTCTCCTGAGAAGGAGATGGTTGTTATCTTCCAGTGACATGTTGGCCTTTTCAAAGAGCTAGTGTGTAATTCTTGCTTCAGTGACTGGGCTGAAGCAGCTTTGTTTTCTTCTTGCTGTTACTGGCTGTGGGTTGATCTTACGCAAGGTAGTTTTGACTCCAACAGTTTCAGTTTTGACCACCTGTGAAATCTTTTGCTACTGTATTTACTGGGGGGGGTAATTTTTTTTTTTTTTTTCAGTTTGTGGGTAAATTATATATTCACAGTGTTTTCTTGAACATGCATGGAGAAGATGTGACCTGAATTGTCTCGTGCTGCTTGAGGCAAAAGCCCCAAGGACCTTTCTGCTGGAGAGGGCTGAGTTGCAGAGAGCTGGGAAGTCACCTGGACAGTTTTGTTTGATTATTTTTCACCAAATGTCATTGATTCTGTTAGAGACTGGATAGAGAATTTGGGAGAAGATTGTTTTGGTTTTGGGTGTTTGTTTTTTTTTCTTGCATAAGGAGAGATGAAGTGTTCACACTATTCAACAGTACACACCTTAACTTAGCTAAATTAAGAAGCTAATTTCCTTAGAGCCATTGGATAATAGAGACACATCTCTCAGGAGAACACTTAGAGAAAATCCCAGTTTTTATTCATTTACTTTAGGAGACTATCCAGCTAACCACTTAGGTACCTAAAATCACCTGATACCTAAAGAGACAAGAGCTGGGAATAAGTGGGAAATTCCCCTGGAGCATGCAAGAAAACGTGTAAGTGCTTTCAGATTGATGGCACGGTGCATAATCAGTGTAATATTTGTATTATCGTGCGTCAGAGCGAGGGTGGGATGGATGTTCACAGGAATGCATGCACCCTCTTCTAAGGCCTCAGATATGAAATCGGATTAGTGCTGATATGTGATTGCTTTCTTGTATTAGACTCAAATGCAACAGTCCAAAAGTTATTAGCAAGTGTTATGAGACAAATTAAAATGAGGTTCCATTTTAGTTGCCCTCTAACTCTTTTCTATGCAGTTTTTCAGTAGGAGTGGTATTTGAATGGAATCTCATTGCTGAGGACAAGTTGACACCCTTTGTTGATTCCAGTTTTACTCAGGTGTTTGAGGTCCAGATCACCATGTGTGAACCATACTGTTTCTTCAGACAGGTTCCACCAGCACTCTGAAGAAACAGTGTGGTTTTGTTTTTCAGCATGGTGCAGCTAGTGCTGTACTGGGTGGAGAGCTGTGGAATATTTCTCTGTGTTTATGGGTATGATCAGTGTTTTCTGTGTCAGGATGATTGTAGTTTAGGTCTCTAGCCCTCTCTTTTTCTTTCCTCAAGAAAAGGTGACTTGTAAAAATTGTAAAAAGACAGCTGACTCTCTGCTTTCAGACTTTTCATTTGTATTGCACTTAAACAAAACAAAACAAAAAAAAAAAAAACCCAAACAAAGAACCACCCCGTACTAAATTACCTTGAAATAAAAATTGTGTTTATTAGTGTGGTGTTTGTTTCACCCTCTATTCTGCCAGGCCTCCTTCCAGTGAGAAAGGTCATACAGCATGAAACCCAGCTTTCCAGAGCTGAGCATTAGTAAGTCATCTAAACTGCAACAAGCAACCATCACCTGTTGTCTCATGTTGGGAGATTACAACAGATTAAATTAGCATCTGGAGTTAAGTGAAAATCAGCCTTAATTAATGAGATTGTCCCTTTCAGTAGTAAAACTAACAAGTAGAAGGAGGGCTGGTCTTTGTGAAGCTGTTTTTTGAAATCAGGCCTACGAAAGCCCTTTTTAGATAGTGCTGTCAGTGAAATTTATCTGCATGAAGTTTGGTGACGTTTCTTTTAATGCCTGTGTTCTAGTTAACTTGTGTCCTTAATCAAGGAAACTTCTGTCTCATGGAAGGAAAAAGGTAAAGACCCTGGCTGTGACTTTGTATGGAAGAAGCTGCTTCCTAGACATGTGTGAAGGTCAAGGAGGGAGAAATGGCCATAAGCTGATAACTGCTGGAAACTGTCCAAAGGAAAGGCCTGCCCCTCTTCAGCAAGAAATCTATTTTCTGCTCTAGTACCAGAGACTGCTGTAATTTAGGTAAATTAGGTTTTCCATATTGCTTTGCTACTATAATTTTCTCACCTGAAAATAAAACTTTAACAAGAAGGTACTTCAACTTATTAGAAAGCAGTAGAGCTGTTTGGTTTACACTTTGGATATTGCCTTTATCACTTCATATACCTCTCTTTTAAGTCACTCAGAAGTCAGGAACAGAGATACGATGTGCATCAATTCAGTTAGTTGCTAACTGTTGTTTCTTTAATGATTAATCCATTAATTGCATGTTTATGTAAGCTCTTAAATTGCTAACATCTTCCATACAGTTTCCCCTCTCTGTTCACATGTACCTGTTTCCAGTGGAAATATTCAGATTTCCAGTATCTCTTCTGCTCTTTGGTTTTCCTACTCTTCAGTTATGCATTTCGTTCCTCTGGTTCTTACAAGATCATTGCAAACTGTGCTCTTCCTGCTTACAGAAAGTGGTGTGGTAACATACATTATGTAGGTCTATTTAACATAAGAAATGACAAGCGTTGCTCACATGTTTTCATATCCCTTTAATTGGCTTCAGAAGCTTCTAGTGGCAGTTCTTCTTTCTGAGAGTGATATCATCAGTTTTGACTTTGACTGGATTGACTTGTTGCTCTTCAAAATTCAGCCTGTAAAGACACCTTGCATTGAAACTCTGAAAATGAAAGCAGAAGAAATAATGAAACAATGAAACATTGAAACAATGAAAGCATTGTTCTTTCACCAAATACTTTTGTCATAAACTGTGATTTAAAATGCAACTTTGATATGTAACTTAATTGAACTGGGAAGAAAAAAAATAACAAACAAATGGGAAAATATTTTCAGGTTGGAGAGGAAAAGCTAGGTTTAGAAATCACATTTTCCTGAGCTTTCTGGGATGTCCCTCTGCAGCCACTGAAATGAAATTCTATTAAGTATCAGTGATGGAAGTGGTGTGAAACAAACTTTTCTCTTCACATACATCATTATCTTGGACCATGAACAAGGAGACATCATCTGTTGTTTGTAGCATCCAGAATTCTGAAACCACTGTGAAGGTCTGGGCTTTGAAAACATTATTTGAAAGATCTTGTACAAATAAACAGAGATCCTTTTTTAAACTAATTATACACACATGAAAGCATTTATCATGAAGCGGCCATGGATTTTTTATGATACTGTCAGACTTGAACTTCGAGCGAGTGATGTCTGAATGCAGATACATGTAGGTGTGTTTATCTGCAGATACACATCTGTATGCATGATGTATATTTATAAGCAAAAATACGTGCACAGGCATACCCAAAACCCAAATATGTGTTACTGTAAGATGCAAAGAGAGGAAAACCCACCACATTTCTGGACTGTATAAATGAACTGGAAGAAGTAACTTACATTGCAATAATGCATTTAGTTTGTGTTTGGAGATTTCCTAATCTAGGTCTCTGATATTTATTTGATCAATCATAATTGTAGATGTTAATGTAGTTGGGTTTGGAAAATTAAAAGGGAAATGTCTTATTTGGAAGGCACAATTCTTTGCATAGGTCCTTGCTAGATTCAGTGTTAGTGACTATGCAAGGGAACGTGCCGTGGAAAAAGTGCAAGAGGAAAGCACTGTGGCAGCTTGTCACACAGAAAATAAAAGTAGCCGTTGAGTTCTTTGTGCTTATAAACTCTGTATTCTTCATGTAAATTAGATGAGGGTTGTGTACAGTGTATGCTAGATTTACAAAACGATGTGACAGAATAAGACAGCAGAGGTAAGTGAAGCAATTTTTCATTTCAGCTTCATAGTTGTTAGGGGCTGTGAGGACAGGCAAGGTCAGTGTAACCTTGGAAATCCACCTGGCACTCTGGTCCCTTGCTATGTCTCTGGTTTACATTTTCCTTTTCAGCTTTGTGAAATATCATGTAATTAAATGCTCATAGAAGCAAAAGATGACTGTTGAATTTTGAGTTTAAAATATTTTTTCCCCCTTTTCCTTGAATTTCACTTCTTAGTGGTCACAAGATAGAAAGATTTAGAGGATCTTCAACTTTTCCATGTGCATTTCTGATTAAGGATCTTTAAGGAGATGGTAAATACACCTCAGGTTGAACAGTTAGCTCTACAGGTGCTGTTTCCTTGAAGCAGCCACTTTCCATGGAGCATGTGAAGTGCATGGAAAGGTTTTGCTTGTTTTGTTAGTTGGATCATTTCCTTCAAGCATGTTCTTAAAGCCCTCTGACTAATGAGAAAACTATGAGTGTTTCTCTTGGAAACAGATAAATAAAATATTGTGCTGGAAATGATCCCAAAAAAAAGACGACATTCTGTGTGTTCAAGAAAATCCCATCTCACCTTCTGAACATTTCTGTTGAGAGAACGAGTATAAACTCCTCCTGGTGTTGTCTTCCGTAAGGTGGGGGATGGAGGGGAGGAAAGTAAAGTGAAAGGGCAGTAATATACATGTGGTCAACACCAAATTAATTGGTTTGCTAATGCTACCATTCCTCCGAGTGACCTTCCCAAGGTGTTACTATGTTTACATTAGAAGCTGGACCAGCTGCCTGAAATAGGTTGCATGGTGGTAAATGCTGTTCCCTCCTTCTGACCCTGCTGAGGAATTCAGGAGGGAATAAGGGAATTAATCGGCTCTTTTCAGAGGCAGCCACAGTAGCGATGTGGGGTACCTTGCTGTAGGGTTGGTTGCAGGTTTGGGGGCTGGTTTCCATTCCTGTTTCATTTAGTAAACACATTGCAAGGAAGAAGTCTTCTAAGGGAGAATCTGGTAGAAAAGACTGATGGAAGATTTGGTAGGAGAAGATTGCTCGCTACTAGTCTTTCCTGGTGAGAAGCAGCACTGGGAACAATTGGAAGGTTTTGTGGGGACAGGAATGTATAGTCTGGAGAGTTTATCTAGAGATTTATGTAGTTTGGATAAGTGTTCTGGCTCTGAGCCTTTCTGTAAGTTAAATCTGAAATGAGATTAAGGAAGGTGGTAAAGAATAGATTTTTTTTTTTTTTTTTTAATACCAAACAGTGCTGTTGATTCTCTCACCACTCATTATTTAATTTCATTTTGTAAAGTCGTATGGAACGGATGCATTTCAGGCAACTTACGTCCCCAAGTCAGAAGCTGTCTCACAAGTTGATATGCAAAAATGGAGCTCTCAGAGGTTCACACAGAGCAGTATTGTGGAGCCTCAACTCTTTTGTGAGAAGACGTAGAACAGTTCATTAACATTTATAATGAAATGGCTATGAAATAGTTTGTTACAGGTTTAAATCAGCTTGACTACTGCAACATTAATTTTTTTTAAAGCTCTGTGATATTTTCTTACACGGTAACAAGCAGCTATCCTTGTTTAACTGATAAATACTGTTTACAGTTATTTTTCGCCATTTGACCACAAAATGTGAGTTACTGGCTTTCTGGCTTTTATGTTGATTTTGCACTTTGTGCAATCCAGTTTTTTTTGGATCAAGCAGTGAATCAAAATGAATATATTTCAATTCCACTTTGTTCTCTTCACCAATAAAGCAGCTCAGTTATTTTATACAGTTTTTAACTTTCCCGTTATTTTTACCATATAAGAAGTCAAAGGCTACCCTTCTGCCTTGAGCAATCACAAAAGGATGAGATTATTGAAAATTAATTCCCAAGTATAGCTGTGAAACAAAATTAATCGCCCTAGAGATACTAGTGACCTTTTTGTGAATAGAAGGACTATTTCAGCTGGACAGCCATTTCATAGTTTTATGTGGATGCAAATAAATAATGTACCCCATTTTGTTTGACAAGCTCTCATGAGAAGAAGTTGTTTTGGATGGCAGTAATGATTGCAGTATTAGCACTTGCTGCTTGCAACATTCTTCCAGACATAAGGGCACCAGTCCCAAAACAAGATGAGATGTTTAACACGTGCTTGGAGCTGAAGATGCCCTTCCAGGACAAGTGGGGGGGATTAGGAGCAGCAGCCTGGAGAACAGAGGCCTGGAGCAGATCAGAGGTCTGTTGTTTTTCGCCATCTCATAATCTTCACTTTCCAGAATTTGGTTTGAGGAACAGCAGGATGTTCTTCATTCTCTAAGAGTTCAGTAGAATGATGAGAAAGTTTTGTAGTTTGGTGACGTGTTATCAGTGTTGCATAAGTGTAGGAAAACCAAGGAATAGAAGAGATACTGGAAATCTGAGTATTTCCACTGGTAACAGGTGAATGTGTACAGGGATAGGAGAGACTCTAAGAAAGTCAGACAGGGATAAAGAGAGGAGCTGTTCCAAAAATTGAGGGTAGATTGCAGGATGACCAAGCTGTACATGATGGGTGGCAGGTGGTGTTTTGTGGAATACAAGAAGTAGCTCAGGTATGTCAAAGCTATTTGGTCTTTGAAGTACCTCTGGATGCATCAGTCTGACTTACTGTCTATCTGAAGTAACTCTTTTAATAATGCTCAGTGAACCATTTTCCAAAAATTATTTCTGACGATGACTTCTATTATAAAGCTGGGATGGTCTGTACATTTGTTTGGTTGGGGATTTTTTTTGCTTTAGGATGTGTAAACATTTAGTAGGAGAAGTATTTTTTGTTTGGAATTAAATGGCAAAAACCAGCATGATGAAACTAGCACCTTCCACCCAGGTTTTTCAGACACTGGAAATTAGGCTGCCAGTCTTCAAAGTCCAAGGGGAAAAACAGGATAGTGGTGTTATTCATTTTAAGGTTCCTGACATGTGGGACAGAGATTTTTACTGAACCTGTGTCATACTATGAGTGTGTAATGCACTTGTTAGGCATGTAATTTCCATTCATCTTATATGAAAGTATCATTATATTTCTGGTTGAGGTGTTCATTGTTTTCTAGGGGGCTAATCTGAGACCATACTTCACACACCTAAACCTAAGATGGGTTTCAGCTCTTCTACAGATACTTGAAGTATTATTATTATTCTCAAAAATCAGATCATCAGGTTGTCTCAGGTGTGACATCTACAGCTAGTAGAAGCTGCAACTTCTCTGAAGTACAGAACAGAAATGTTTCTTTACCTCATCACTATGCAATGCAGAAAATGCATTCAGACCCATGAAGCTCTTGGTATATTGATGAACATCATAGAAAACCTGCAGGAAATTAAATATGCTGCCTTCACGGGAGACTTGCACTAAAAAATTCCTAGGACCACACACTGTGAAAGTGCTTTTTAGACAGTTTTCTAGCACTTGTTTTGAACAAGGTAGTACTCCAAAGTTTAGAAATAATGTTTCTTGAGATGGATTTTGATGTAGCTACACAGGATAGGCTGAATGAAGTTTTCTACAGGAATCTTAATTCTGTAATTTCTTAGATTTCAAGTGATTGCATTTTGTACACCTAATGTTCTTTTCACTTCTTTATAAGCACGCAGAAAATGTGAATTACCCATGGTGGGTTTATCTTGGTCATGGACTAACTGTGTCATAGATGCAAAGCCTAGTTACACACAGATGGTTTGGGTTCAGTCCACATCACTTACTGAAGGAGTGTTGCACAGAAGTTTCCATGATACTTACAGGACTCTTTCAGGCCTGGAAGTAATTTAGCTGCTCTGATGCAGAGCCCGAGGCTTTTGCTCACAGAGCAGACCTCAACAAACTTTCTCTGAACTGTCTAACAATACAAGGAGCTGTTAAACTCCCTGGTCTCCAGAACACCTCTGCACCATCTTCTTCAGTGTTTGTGTTATCAGGGATCCCCATCCTATGTTACTGCTGCTGGTAGGGTGCTGACTGATAAATGTAGTCAAGGAAACATTCTTGCATTCATACTGAAGACTAGCAATGCCCACGGAATTATAATATCAACAAAATGGAATAAAATCATCCAGAGGGTTTTTTTTTAAAATTCAAAGTGATTGTTCAACCTCATTTCTCACATACATAGTTATTTTTAAATAAGAAATGGGGACCATCAAACTTGTATAAATCCAGAACCTTCATGTTCATAAAGTCAGTGTATGATTGTCTCTCCCTGCCACCACGCAGGTGACAACTAGTCATCGAAAGCAGACCTCACATTTTTTGATCAAATGCAAATACACCCCCATATAGTTTTCTTTTGTTCTAAATCTTTTTTTTTCTTTTTTTTTTCTTTTTTTTTTTTAATATATATATGGTTAGGAAATAAAGTGAAAAGCAGAAATTCTGTAAACTCCCTTTCTGTCAATGGGAAATTAAGATATAATAAATTTTTGAAAATGTATCTTTGCATGAGAATTTTAAGAGGGGGAGGAAATGGGATCAGTGTGCATTCTGTTTAGCTGTTTAACTATCTAAAGTCAGTTAGAGAGGAGAAAAGGCTGAGCATGATGCTGATGAGGATTTTCCTATGTTTCTTTTTAAGAACTGCCGTTAATAAGATGAGATTCATTATTCAAAAGAATTCTCACTGTCACCATGCTGAAGGAGGAAAAAAAAAGAAAATAGAGGGATTAGATGAGAATTACAGTTAATTCGGAAGGAATCTTTGATCATTATCTGAGATGAATGAGCAGAAACACAAACCAGCATTTTCAGTCAATATTTTGGAAGAGTGTGAGCTCTGTACTTAAAAGGGATTTGCAATGAAGTCTCTTCCCTCACCTTTTTCTCATGGGAAGTCCACTTCAAATGGGAGATATGAACTTATGACTTGGGCACATTCTTTACTGTGAGATTTGAAAGGAGTATGTATAACCCTAAATTTCACATAGCAGCAGACATACTTGAAACACAAAGAATAAAAAGGACATTTAATGAAGTGTTGTATCGGTTCGCTTTCTAGTGCTGACTTTGGCTTTGTTTAATCAGTACTTAAAGAATAGAGTCTTTCATTAATTTGCCCTAACAAGCATAAATTCAGGAGATGAAAGTGAGTTCTTTAATGGCACACACATTACTGCAGGGTGGAGTCTATCCAAAACGTTAGAGGCAGGCTGAACATGCTTAAGAGCAATAAATATCTGAAAAGTATATCAGGAATTCTGTTTCAACATCAGTCATGGTGTAATTATGATGAAGAAAATTAGAAGGATATTCTCTTGTTTTTTTAAGACACCTCAATGAATAAAAAGTGACAGATGTGTTTATTTCTTAAAAATCACTTGATGTCAGGATGCATCCCTCAAGTAGACAAAGACACAGAGATCTTGATTAAATCAGCTTTTATTTTCAGGCTCTTTGATTTGATTCTTTGAGGAGGCTGAGACACTGTGAGACTTCCAGTCTTGTCTTTGCTTTAAACTGACACAGCTTTCTTCTCCCACTTAGCTTAAGAACTAATTTAATTTGATTGCTGAACTTAAAGCGTAGTAAGTTCTTATTTATCCCATCGATTTCTGCTCTCTAGTCAGTCCTTCCTGAGCAGGAGAAATCAATGATTTTGGATTGTTTGGAATATAGGTACACAGGATAAGAGTGACTTTCTTTGCTTTTCTTACAGTGACCTTTAAATCAGCTAGTTTCAAGATGACAAAAACATTGAAGAACTTTTATGTTTATATATATATAAAATCAGAAAAGCAAAGTTCCGTTACCTTGTCACTAACATTTCAAACACTGCACATTTCCTCTCAGTGTTCTTAATACTTCGGTGCAGTTGTTTTGCTTGTTGCATTTGTGTCTCGAGGTGAGGAAAGCCAACAGATCCCTTCATAGGAACTTTCAAGCTTGTCAAAAATCCAGTAACAGTTTTCACTTTAGCAGCAAGTATTGAGTAATGTTTGAAGTGATACCTACATATGGTGTCTTATAGTGCTTCCTAAAATAGATTTCTTATGAGACTTTTACAGATTTTGGTAGAAGAGGGAAGGAACACTGTATGGAATACGTTGCCAGGTGAAGGAATTAAATGGGAATTAAAAAGCAGTTTAATATAGGAAGAATACAGCTGGAGAAATTTACCTGTATTGTAGTTGTTCTCAGTACAGTTTTTCCATGGTAGTCCCCAAGCGTTCCTTACACTTCCACCTAGAATTAAGAGTGTTGGAATTTTACTGAAAATTGAAAGGCTACAGAAGCATCACTTTTGGCAGCATACTTGATTTCCTGCAAAACCCTATACAGAAACTGATGTGAATCACTGATGGTAGGATTACTGTTTTCATTGACTGTCACTCATCTTCCCATCTTCCCTTTTTTGTGTTTTGTTCTTCAAGAATATAGTGTGTATTATTTTTAGAAGTCCATGCTTATTGAGAATCTGCCAGTACATATGAATTTTGAAGGTTGACTTTTGGGTTCTAAGGAGCAGAAGTAACTTTATGTGCCCAGTGAAATTGTTTTGACTCTGTAAGCCTCCCTGCCCAAGTCTAGTGTTAAGTGTACTTAGCTACCTTACCAATTGAAATACTGTTATTTCAGGATGCTTATACTGGACCCATGTTTACCTGCCCAACATAGCACCTTAGAGAACAAAGCTGAGTTTAAAAAACTGGGAACTGCAACCTTTAGGAATATTAGCACTCCTGATAGCAACAACACATCACTACATGACAACAAAAGATGTGGGACGAGGCAATGTTAGAAGTTTCAAATGGCTGAGGAATTTATCTGGTTTTCTTTTATCCCTCTAATTATACAATAATGCTGGGAATTCCTGTGTTCCCTCTTTTTGCTTTTGGAGGATCTTTGTTTAGGAAAAATGTAAATATTAGGAAATGTAGCTCTTTCTTTCCAAGAAAAATAGAAGGAGAAAAACAAAAGCAGTCTGTGAGAATCTACCATTTGTTCACTTCAAAACTGACAGGTTTCATCCTGGAAACTTTACTGTTGTACGAATGAGAAATATTGTTGATAACTGAAAATGCTCAGTATGTGAACACTTTTACCCTACTATCTATCCTGTTTTCTTCTGCAGTGTTAGTCCAGTAGTTAAACAGCCCAGTGGTGTTATGTCTTGATTCTCTTTGTTTTCTGCTTAGGGCAGGAACCCCAAGGCAGCGTGCTTTTTTTCTGTAATCACTGCAAAAGTTCCTGACTGCAGTCAATGAAGCTCCTATTGGCATATAATAGAAAAAAATAATAATAATTTTAAAAAATTGTTTCACATATTCCCTCAGTGTTTTCTCTGCCCCAGGTGCAAAGGCACACAGAGTCTGTCAGTCAAAATAAGCATGTTTAGCTAAGACTGAATCTCAATTGCATTTTCTTCCGAACTCTTATCTGACTCTCTGGTGCTTCCCAGTCTGAACACTTGAGTTCATTCTCAAGGCGTAGCTTTTTTGGCACGCAAAGGAGATGCTGGAATTCCAAACCGATGTGCTGTATGTAATTGATAGTGATTGATAAAAGACAGCTAGCACCTGCAGGACCTTTCTTTGTGCAGGGCAAATAGGTGTCTGAGTTGCTGAAGGGACCTGCAAAAATTATCTTTTCCATTCAGCAAAGGTTGGTTTGTGTTTCCCTCTTTGTACTTTCAAAGTCAGGATTAGTACTGTTTACATAGACAGAAGGCTAACGTTTGTGATGATTTATGGAGACAGAAAGGCTTGGAAATCCATCACATATAGCAGATTGCCAGACTAATTTACTCAGTCAGCTCCCAGATAGGAGGACTAAGGTATCATTTCTTAATCTGGGAACCTTGCTAAATTTCCCTAGTTTAAGCCTAAATTTAAGGTGAATTTTCTTTTCTGGCTTCTAGTTTGGTATAGTAACTGTTCTTGACTATGGATTACTTGTCAATTTAAATTCAGTTTAACTTGGTTTCAATGTTATGGGAAAGTCTAAATGCATTATTGGAGGGAGCAAGGAAGGCAGAGCCAGAGTTCAGTAGTGCACGGCGAAAGGGTGAGAGGCAAGATGTGAGCATTAGCATTTCATCCAACCTGTGATCCTCTGATTCAGTTTCACTGATGCTGTAAAGCAGTTGGCTGCCTAAGCATGATAAATACATTCTAAGAGTTTAGAATGCATTTAAAGATGATGTTCCTACTTTAGAAGGGGAGTTGGACTAGATTGATCTTGAGAAATTCCTTCAAACACCTACCATTCTGTGACTCTGTGAGTCTTCTCTGAAATAGGTGTGTGAACTATTTTATTGGAAATGAGAGAAGGCACCTTACCATAAAACTGTTTCTGCCCTAAACCCAAACCACTTTTCTTTTTCTGCAGCAGCAGTGCTCCATACAAGAAGCCATGTCTGGAAGTTGGGTGTAAACCCACTGGAGTTAATTCTTTAGCATTTCTACGAGTAAAGTCTTACACTGGCATGATGCTTTTGCAGAAAGCAAAAGCGCAAGAAAACCTCTCTGGCAATCTCACTATTGCAACCTGCTCCCTCAGAAATGGCATTCTGTGGGACAATGTGGAAGTCCCCTCAGTAAAGCCTTTAAAATACTGGAAATAGCTTGCAAAACAGCAGTATAGACTTGTTAATTTATTACTAAGGTATTTTATTTTTTAATGAGGAATGGTTTTACCTTTTACTACATAAGCTTTACCCAGCTTATTGTACATTGGTGTTATTAATCTTGTAAAGCATACTAGATTCTAGTGTCTTTAAAATGTGAGGGCTGCAACTAAAATAAGGATTAAACAATTATTACTAATAACACAAAGCTTTTCTAATGCATATACATAAGCCAGATTTCAGTTCATATAAAAAGGCATTCAGTGGGTTAACTGCTGACAGAGTCAAATGAGAGTCTGTCCTTCATTTGCAGTCAGGTATCTTGTAGGAGATACCACAGAAGAAACGTTGGAAGAGTTGAAGTTCTGATGTAGTGGCTACATTGTGGGTACATCTGGCTACAGTGCGATTTTGGGCAGTGCCACAGGTATTGTGTGGTATGTACAAAGGACCAGCTTTTGCTGAAACACTTGAGCTGATTAAAGGTGTCTTATGCCCTTTGACCTTGCTGTGTGCTGTTTTTTAAAGGGAGTAACACCAGAAGAAAAGGAAGCCACAGGAAACAGGAGCGGAGAAAATTCCCCTGTAAGAGGTTTCTACAGTCCTGGACTTGCCAAGTGCTGGGCATCTCCTGGGGAAGTGCTTGAGGTTCTTTGAACCTTGGGGATGCTGAGGAATATTGGGAAGTAGGTTTAGGGAGAGGATGCAGGGGGAGTGGGGGTGTAAGTGCATGTGAGGTTGAAATGATAACTAGATCCTTCTAGTTAAGGAGCCTCAGAACAAGGAGTTATGAAGGCACTGACCATGTAGGTACCTTTCCCTGAAACACAAAAAAAGGGGAAGGTGACCTGCTACCCCCCCAAACAATGGTCATAACCTGCTTTCAAAGTCAATAAAGCTTGTAAACACTCTGTGGTCCCTATGCCTGCTTTACTGCTGACATGTTATCAGCAAGCTGTTTCTGAGGACCAAAAATGTTTGTTCTTTGTGGGTGACTTCCAGGTACCTGCAGCGTGAATGTCATTGAGTCTTCAAAACTTTGACATGTGTTCCAATTGACCAATTAAAGCTCTGCTCTGAGTCCAGAGCTGGCAGTCTGTTCTCCTTAGTGTTCCTGTAGTAAACAGGAAAGAAAGAGTGTTGCTTTGCTAACAGCTCCTGGGGTTCACCAAAACTAAGGTGTGTAGTAAAGATGGGCAATTAGATATAACTGGATAATTACAATAAATAACACCACCACAGATCTAAATGTCTCTGCATTGTGCCAGGAATGTCAGAGTTGTAAATCTCCTCCAGTATTTCCTGTGGGCTGTTACAGATGGTGGTAACTGTTGCTGGGCTGGGCTGTTTAAGAAGAGAGCATTAAGTATAGAGTTTTAACAGACCAGTTGAAATAATGTGTCAAAATACACTCATGCTCTCTCTGGATTTAAAATAACAAAGGCATGGGTTTTGTCTGCCACTTAAAGAAAGGATTTTTGTTTCTTGGTGAGCATGATTTTGATTAATAACTAAGATGTGCTTTTAAGGGCAAGGTTTAAGGGCTGTTTTACCCTTATAACCCACTAAGCACAGCCAGCAATGTACATTGTGGGGCCTGAACCTGCTGCAGCGAGCTGTATTGATTGCACGGGAGAGTGGCTTGACCAGCCTTCCTGGTATGTTTGGCTTTGCCCAGGGGTGACCTCTGGATAGCAGCATCCCTTAAGCCTGTAATCCAGAGGAAAATTCTGGTGGTCACATTTTGTCACTCATTTTCAACATTAAAAACAAGATTAGTTTCATTCCATCATTGTATATTTTGCCATTAAAGTAGATGGTAAAAAAAATAATAATACTATGTTTGATGTAGAAACCCTTTGTCTCTCCAAAAGATCTGAAATTTGAATAATACTTTAGGTCTGAAACTAGCATGCAGAATTTTTCAAATACTTGTGAGCTATTAAAGTAAGTTAGAATTTAAGTAATATCAACTATCACAGGAACTGTGGGTTTACATTAGCAGTGTAATACATTTACATCTGTGGAGAACTGTCTGTGCCACTTTAGTTTATAACATTAGTTCTGTGATATCAGTGATATTGGATAGGACAAATGAACACAGGGTAAAAAAGATTAAGAAAGAGTTGGTGTTTAAAGCAACTTTGCTAAGAAACAAAATATGTATGCATTTGTGACCAGGAATGAGATTGTTTTTATCTTCCTAGCTGATGTTACAGATATCTTCAACAGGAGTAAAGAAATGGGAATTGGTGTATAAACAGTAGATTTTGCACTGAAGCTAAAAACAACCCATAGAAACAGAAACACAGGAAAAAGCAAAACAAACAAAACCCCAAACCTAAAAATTTTAGCTGGTTCTGACCCCGTGGAATAAGTATGAATCATACAGTTTGGCACAGTGCTGCTTTCTAAGATCATTTTAGAAGCAGTGGAGAGGACAAGGCAACTGTTTTATCTGATGTCACCTCTTAGAAGCCAGGAGATCTGCTGCAATTTTGTTCAAGTATCTAGATAATACAAAAGTTGTATTTAATAATGATTTCTTATGAGGGAAAACACTATCCAGTATCCTTGGATATTGTGGAGATGATGTGGCTCTTCCCTGAGGGTGCGTGTGCAAGCAGAAGTAGAAGCTCCCAGCATCCAACATGTTGGGACTCCTCTGAGCTGGAGATTTTTGTGTTCAGGGCAGCACCACTTGGTAGCTGAGCCCTTGCTTCTCTCTAGTGAGGAAACACAGAGAAGGAAGTTTGAGGTAGGTTTTTTCAGGACACTTCCTTGGATGGAGATGCCTTTTCAGTGCCCAGGTTAGCATACATAAGCTTGCGGTCTGTTTCCAAGTGGAATGAAGGCAATCACACAGACCCTTAATTTCTCATTGACGAGAGTAAGATTTCAACGAACAATGACAAAAGATGACTTTTAGCAGATGGTTTTTCCCCATTGGCTCCGTCACAGTTCTGACTGTCCCTCACGCTTGCCCTTTGTATGCAGTGTGGTGCGTACACCATGGCAGCTGGTTATGAAGTGTCTGATGAACTTTGGCCAGAAGCTTCCTCGAGAGCTGAAGCCCATAGCAACAGGGTCTGCCTTTGGCCTGTCTCACCCTATAGGTTTGCTTATTCTGACAGAAGCAAATGCAGTCACAAGATGCATCGCTGCCATTGTTCTTGATGCGATGAATATGATTTTGGCTTGGAGGAAGCAAAGAAAATAGTGTTTCTGCTATTCAGCGCTGCTGTTCTCTCTAAGTTAGTCTTGTGGTGATAGACAATGCAGATCAAGCAGACTAGAGGAGCAGGTGTGTGGGCAAGAAACACCACAACATCACTGAAAGTTGTGACACTCTGGGTAGGAAAAATAGATTTTTAGTTAAAGAGATGTTCATTGTGATAATGCTTTTGTGCTAGCGTTTTTTTCCCTTCGGTCCAGTTATCTTTATATAGGAAAGATCCCAGGAGAGTTTCAGTGCCAATACTGGCAAGTTTTTAGAGGCTTTCTTAAACCTCTTATTTCACAGAAATCTATGAAGTTTCTGCCTGGCCTGTCTTTTTCTAGCCTAAGCCTTTCCTAAGAAATCCAGCAATTTTCCACTTGAAAATAGCTATGGGTAAAGTCACACACTACTTTCATATAAGATTAAGGGTTTGACAAGGGTAGTGGGAACAAAGAAATTCCAAATTAAGTCTGCTCCGCATTTAAACTCCCCTCTCCCATCCCCCTGTTGCACAAAAGCAAGCGTTCCTAATGCAAGTAGGTTGTTGATACACTTCCAAAAAGAATTCCAGTTGGCTGAGAGATAGGATTAAATGGATTAAATAGCCTCCTCATTTTTCAGTGAAAAAAAAATAAAGAGGAGTTCGGTTGAAGGCACGTACAAATGTGAACTGAAATGATTTTGGACTAGATTGGCCTTCCCAGCAACCTCAGATCGCCTTGCAAATTAACATGGCCTGTCTTAGCGAGGCCCTGTGTGTTGGTGGTGAGTGTGTGTGTATGCAGACACGCACGTGTGGGGCGGTGGGTGTGTGGGGCTTGCAGTGTAGCTGCAGACTACGACTGTGGGCCAGGAGGTAGGCGATCAGTTGGGTAGAAAAGCTGCCAAGGATATTAAATGGTGCAGAGAGCTCTGTGGCCAGTCTTTTTAGTGCCCTACTCAGGCAGACCGGAGCCCCGGAGAGCCCAAGAACCTTCAGTCCACCAAGGTGCTCCTACACTACCGTGTTTTGGTGGCCTTTCCCATTTTGCCTCTATATGGTGTGGTTAGTAGATGGTACCTTTGCCTTAGCACTGGTACTTGACATGGTATGAAAACTAGCATTATCCTTCTTGTAGGTCTTCTCACGGACTTCTTTTCCTAAGAATTTTTAAGGCATAAGCCTTGTACAAGGTACATACAGATTCTCAATAACTTACTCCTCATATGAATGCTGATTTCTTTTCAACACTATCATGTCTTGCTTTCATTTTTCTTACTCCTGAAGTCAGGAAATAGCAATATGAAGTTCACACTGAGGTCTATTGGCAGTTGATAACTTGATGTGTGGCAAATAATTACTGGAATCGTGACTTGCATCTGGACAGCACAGCTGCATAACAAACCAGTCTTCATCTTGGTTGTTTCATAGATCCTTAGTAATTCTTTGTCCTGTAAAGCTTATTGGTAGCTTCTTCAAGCACCAGCACTAGCGTTTTTTTCACATGTTACTGATTTTTTCACCTATATCCAAAAGATTTATTCTGTTGCTGGATAGATATTGATGCTACCCTATATATATAGGGCAGCGGTGATGATGATGATGATAATAATAATAACAACAGTATTAACAATATTAATCACAAAAATACATGGGGCGGTGAGGTCTGAGGTGGACCAGTTTAGTGGTAGCAGAAGAAAATTATCAGGAAACCCTAAACATTTATTGTTTGCTTCTAAGGCTATAAGGTCTAGTAATTTGCCTTAACGTATTGCTGTTGTGAAGAGTCACGTCTCAGGCTGAAGACTAATGCATCCCAGATCTCGTTTATGCATCCAGTCTGACTGTTCTTAAGTATAAGCAGTGGAGTAGTTTTGTATTGTGTGCATGTTTTCCCTTTCAAAGCAGACTTCTTGCGGTCTTTGATTTCTGTATTTATTTGGAAAGCATTCGCCAAGAGTAAAATTTGTTACACATTTGTTCAAAGTCATATTAAATCCTTTCACCCCCAAGAATTTTCAAGAAAAAAACACCCACAAACGGAGGCAGAGAGCAGGTAACCTTATCGTGACTGGATCTCATCCTGATCAAGGCCCAAATGTTTTTATCATTGACAGGAAGTAAGAACGAGAATTAAGAACTTTCTCTGATTACCGCTGGGATAGCGGTATTCTCCTCTTTCCTCTCCCTGCAAGGAAATGCTTCAAAGCAGCCATTTATTCAGGCAGTGTAATTCTTATCTCTTTTTACTGCCTGGCTTGCATCTTTTATTCTACCTTAACACTTGGGCCTGTGTCCCTCCCACGTGGTTTTATCCAGCTGAGACACGCGTCTTCAGAGGGGATGGTGAGTGATTGCTTTCTGGACAGGACTGGAGAGGGATGGGTGTACTCCAGCAGCAGCGCAGACCGGATAACGTACAAGTTATCTCCTTGCTTGCTATTTCTCCATCTATATTGACTGTGTAAGGTGACTTTGCTTCTAGCTTAGTGTAGCAGATTAGATAAGCAACAGAAGTACCTAAAATTAGCGCCTTGAGGTTTTTTAACTGTAATTCAACCGACTAGAGCAAAGGAAAAAAATCAGAGACAATGTAAAAATGAAAGTTAGCTGCTTAGCTATAGGGGTACTGAAGTACCTGCCTAACATTCATGTCCTTGACAATCTGTCCTCAAGGAGAATGTTGCTGCGCTGTGCACAGCCTGTGCACCCATTGGCATACATTCAGAATGTCTTTGGAAGATTAGTAACATGATCATTTTCCTCTCCATGTGAGTTATGGGGTTTTTTCCCCTATTTTTTCCCCAGTAAGTGATGTACTAGGGGTTCATCAGGTTGTGTAGTAGATAATTGAGTTGTTATGCCAACAGTCTGTGCCTAAAGGTGTTACACTGGTCATTTCTTTTTCATGCCACTGAACTTTGATGTCCTGCTATAAAGCAGAAGATCTACAGTGGAAACTTTTGAAGATGATAGATGATTTTTGCTAATCCACTTTTTATAATCCTTAAGAAAGGTGTCTGTCCTTATCAGTCAGACAAGATTTAATAGCTGTTGTCTCTAGAAAGCCTCATATTATCAGGATTGCAAACTACAGAACTACTGTTACAAAGAATTTTACCAGCCTGTTTTGAAATGTTATTGTAAATGCTTTAGTGTAAATGAATAAAGATGTCTCTTTGTTTGGCTTTGGCTTATTCTATCCCTACAATGTACAACTTGTTTATAAGAGGCAACTGTTCAATGGTGAATGTTTGCTGTCCTTATCAAAGTTAATTGCCCTACTCCAATTCCATTATATTGGAATTCACAGGAACATTCAATCCAAGTTTACTAGTTCCAAACATTATATGGTGCTGAAACAAATGGTAAAAGTCTCGGTAAGCAGTGTGTAGAACACAGTTTGCAGATTTGGGGGCCTTTAAAATGTAGCGTTGTCTAGGAAGGAACAAGTGCCTGTGCTTGTCCCTGGATGAAATTCACGCTTATATCATCCAGATGAAGTCAGTAAAGTTCCTGCAGTTGCCCAGGATTTTGTCCAGCACAGGCTTGCCCAGTTTATCTCAGAATCACAGAACATTAGGAGTTGCAAGGGACCTCGAAAGATCACCTAGTCCAACCCCCCTGCCTGAGCAGGACCATCTCAGTTAAATCACACAGGAATGCGTCCAGACTGGTCTTCAGTGTCTTTCATTAGTTGAGCTCACAACGTCTCTGGAAAACCCTGTGTATAGAAAATTGCCAGCAATGCTTAGGATTATAAAAAGTATTCACCAGGTCTGATCATATGTTATCTCTTTTCTTTGCAATAGCTTTGGGCCAGATTATGCTCTATGTCGATGGAATGAATGGAGTAATAAATCATAATGAAACCATCCAATGGCTGTACACACTTATTGGGTCAAAGGTAAGACACTCTCCAAAATTCAAGTTTTATATGTTATTGCTGTTTTTAAATGCATTTTAGTTGTATTACGTTGGAATTTATTGTATAAATAGATTTTGTGTTAGTTTTTAAATTAATACATAATGCTTTGAAACCAGGACATGCTGAAATGTTATTTCTTTTCCACTGCTTTTATACTCCTTTGTGCTGCTGGCACATATTCTGCTCTTAAAAGCAAAGATACCAACAATGCCCTCACTACTGTCTGTGCTGCCATTGCAGTTGACCACAGAGAAGATTTTTAACTCTCGGAGTTGCAATTACCAAGACATTCTTTGGAATCCTTTTTTGGGGTGTTTTCTCTTGTCTTTCCATTCTAAGAATGAAAACTCTTGTCTACAGTTTCACCATTCTACACTGCTCAACTTTGCCGAGCGCTGGGGGAGGACAGTTATGATTGACTTCCTTCTTAGTATAGAATAATTCAGTTGGAAGGGACCTACAGTGATCACCTAGACCAAGTGCCTAGTCCACTTCAGGGCTGACCAAAAGCTAAAGCATGTTATTTAGTGGCATTGTCCTAGTGCCTCCTCAACACCTGACAGGCTTGGGGCATGGGCCACCTCTCTACGGAGCCTTTTCCAATGTTTGACCAGTCTCTTGATAAAGAAATGCTTCATATTGTCCAGTGTTCTTTTGCCTTAACAGTAGAAGATAAACTCTGGTACCTGCCTACAGGGGATTCTTTGTTGGTCCCTACATATAAGCAGGCAAAAGCTCAAGGCCAATTGGGTTAGTCTTCTGTGGACTAGTGATTTATATAGTGCACAACCCTGTTTTAAAGGCATCTTTGCTGGAAGCAGGACACATGTTCCGCCAATTTGCCATTCTGAAGGGTAGGGAAGGGCACAGATACACTGTTCTCCAGTCTGTTGGCTCTCCAAGTTTAGGAAGGCAATTGAGGTATGCAGGGAGTGCTGCTGGTCTTGCCAGGTCAACTGCTTGCGATAGATCTGTATGACACAATAGCTGGAACATGGCAAGTTAGATTTTCTTAATAACTTTAAAGTTGCCATAATTGATGAAATTGAATCCATAGTGAGAGTTACTAAGAAATTTCCGTGAACTTTTCCTCCAGTGTCTGAGTTACAGAAAGCTGCTGTTGGATGCCGTAATGACAGAGGGATGGTGCTGCTCTCCCTGTTCTTCCCTGATAGCTGTCATAACACAAGCAGAAAAAGAGCTCAGTGACCCAGGGGCCTTTTATAATCACTATCAATTTTTTTTGTGCAATGTGCAATCTTAACTGCTGCAGCAGATCACCAGGTCAAAGAAAAAATGCTGCAGAATTGTAAGAACTGATGTATCTCGGGTTGACATATCTACATTGCTAAATATATAAAGCTATGATAATATGGTTATCAAATCTCAGGCTTGCAGACTGTAGTTTATGACTGTAAAGAGATGAGGAGAAACTTTGCCCCCATGTAAAGTATTCCACAATTGCATGGGTATTACATTGAGTAATTTGCCCTCCTGAAACAGGGAATGTTAGCCATAGTTGGAAATGTGGTTTTCTTGGTATAGATCATAATTTCTTAAGGAACAGATAAAAGAGAATTAAAAATTTTATTCTCTAATGCACCTAATGAGAGTGGGATGGGTGAGGAACACGACTGAATTGCTAACTTACAGATTAAATTCTGATAAGATTTTCTTGACCAGAGTACTTCAGCTCTCATTTCCTTAAGCTCCTTTCTCCCTCCCCCTTCACCAGCCCAAATGATTATCTCCATGTCCTGGCTCCATGCCTGCAGCTAAGGAATGCAGGCAATGTGCTTTGAATGGTTGGGTTTCAGGTAGCATCAAAGTTGCTTTTTCATTATTCTTTGACTGTTCTGGAAGGGATCTAAGCCCCTGCCTGTGTGCCAGAAGTTAACCGAAGGTATGGCAGGCTTATTATCAGAGCGTGGTGGGACAGCTGCTCTGCAAACCTAGAGGTGGTTTTGACGTGCTGTGAAAAATGAACCCCTGGAATTTGCAACGCACCTACAGTCTGATTTTCAGCCCTGCTGTGCTGGGGACTTGTCCACAGCCGAGGTGGCGAAAAATACATTGATGCTGCTGAACAAAAAAAGGCAATAGTAACATTGCCAATTACATCTTGGGACAAATCCCTCTAATAGGATGCAGGAGGAATACAGTCATTCAGCTGCCACAGCTGTGACACATAGCTTCTTGCCTTCTCAACAGCTCTGACCAGGTTTAATATGCTCAGCACTGGAGGTGGTTGAACCTTTTCCAGTGAATTTTTTATTTTATTTTTTTTCTCTCCTTCTGGTCAAATCCTGTAATGGTTTTGGCCCTTCACTGTTCCTGGCTCAGCTCTTTTTGCATAGGGCTGCTGGCTCTGTTGCCCTCACTTAGTGGAGTAGTGTAATACCGCATGTGCTTGTCCACTGCAACACACGTGTTCAGCAGAGAATCTTAGGGTCTCTCACACTCAGCACTGCAACAGCTTTAAATTTGGCACCCAGCTTCAAGTTCACTCTAGGCACCCTGTGATACTTCTGTACAGGTATAGGGGAAAGGGGAAGGTAGTATTACATTAGTGGGAAAGAAGGACTCTAAGCAATCTACTGAAAGGCAGTATAGATTACTGTCTTTATATTCCATATTACTCCTAGTTCTGCTGCAGTTGTACCTCTGTAATCATCAATGGATTATCAGAAGTTGCTGATAGTTTTAGTGCTGTGGTCTATTTTTTTTTCTGAACAAAATTAGTGGGGAGGTGATAAAAATTCCAGCAGTGTGACTGTGCTAATGCTGCTGCCCTTACACTGGGTAAGAGGGACCAGTGGTAGCAAGGTCAGGAAATGACAAGTGGGAAGAAAATTAGTGGGCAGAAAGAGCCTCGTGTTTCAAATAGGTGTAAAATAGGAGTTAAATTGGAAATCTGGAGTTAGCAGTACCCTTCTGCTGCCATGTTATTTAAAAAGAAAAGCGTTATTGGTGAATCCCAGGCTCTTAGGCCTCCTGCTGGTCCTTTGTATGACACATCCAACCGTGTGTAAGCACGCCAGTGTGTGTCAGAGACATGCTACATGCTGGCTGTAGACCACTTTCCAGTCATTGATGGCTGATAGATCCCTGGCATAAAACATTTACAGAGCAGTCCCCATTTAGATGTACATTACTGGTCTTTTATCATTGATTGTATAGGCAGCGATTCATCCGTCTTTCCCTGTTTAACAAAGCATTCAAATGTGTTCTTAATTATAGGTGTGTGGTTACATGCTCTTGGCTTCCAGGGAGCTTTAATACATAACTGAGGTCAGCAGTGTACTGCTGTAGGAGTGCAAAAGAGGGCTAGAGCCCAGCCAGGACTCTGACCACCTTATTATATAAGCGAGAAGTTACGTAAATAGGAAATATCTATGTCAACCAAGATTTCTTTTAGCATTCATTGGTAGCAGGGAACATTCACGCAAGATAGTTTGTGTTTTAAAAGACAAAACTAGGAGTCAGTGAATGTTAGTTAACAGTGATTTCAGAGTTGCTTCTTAATTTTTACCTTTTTTTTAAAGTGGGTAAACTAACCTATCAAAAGACATTGCCTTAACTGACCACGGACCGTAACACAAACCTTGATTCAACCACACCACATCTGGGAAATGATATTTCACCACTTTCCAGGTGTGGCCACTGCAGAAAATTAAGCTTTTGCATCATATTGCAAGTTCTATTTATCCTGGTTGTGAAGGCATTTGTTCATGCTGGCAGGTGTCATCCAGGAGCCCTTTGGAGCTCTGTGGCGGATCACCTGAGGAACAGTCTCAGTTTGATGGTGAAGACTTTAGGAAAATTTCTCTTACCCAGAACAAGGGACACCAGGTTAAAGACCTATGCAGTAAGGCATATTAAGTCCCTATAATGTATTTTTCATCTGTTAGCATTTTTGAGGTAATATCTGGATTATCTTCCATATGTGTTGGTATTCCTTCTGACCTGGTAATAAAAAGTGTACAGTATTCCCATCGGTGCCTTGCCGTCTCCAAGACTAACTACTGAATGTTTACAAAAAGTACATTTCTGAACCAGAAATCTTGGGGAAAAAAACAGATGTTTATATTGTCCAGAAAAGATGCAAATGATCCTTTGGATCACAAACCCACAGGCCTTTGCCACTCCACCTCAATCTTCAGAGCCACATCTAAGGCTTTAAATGGTCCAAAACTTGAATCTGGTTTCATCTTTTCTTTGCCTCTCATTTCTGACTTCTACTGATAATGATTATCTTTTCCCATTTGATGATCCAGGCTGTTCTAATTTCCCTCAGGGGAGCTAAAGACCCTTTTTGGCATTGTTTTCAGTGGAAAGTAATCCATTTTCAAAGTGGTGCTGGGTAACCTCAGAAGACAGGATGGAATGCTGGGCCCAGGCTGATACAACGAGTTTGATTAAAGATTCCTATCTCACATCTTGTTTCAATATTTTTTTTTCCACTTCTGTCTGGGTCCTAGATTGAAAAGTTAAATACAAATTTTAGCAAGCAATTTGTTCTCTGTTCCTTGTGTGAATCCTCCCTTGGTATTGAAATAAGGACTTTTTGACTGTTTTAGATGTAATTGAGTCCAAAAGAAGAAATAAAATATTTCAAAGCAAAATGGGAAAACCAGCAACATTGATACAGAATGTGGTTGTAATGGATGAATTTGTTGATTACAAAAGGAAAGTCCAATAGGGCTCCTTTTCCTGCATGGTGCCAGTGGATGCAGACAGTTGGTAAATCTTTTCATGAGAATTTTGAGAGAAACAAGATTCTTAGTCACAAAAAGCACTAGAATTGTTTTTATCAGTGAACCATTTGAGGTATGTAGAGATGAATAGTGTAAGAGTTTGATTAAATCTGAGTGCAGATTTGATCTAAAGCTGACTGAGCTGGGGCTGTTCAGCCTTGAGAAGAGAAGACAGAGGGATCTCATCAGTGTTTACAAATATCTGAAGTGTGGGAGACAAAGGGAGATGGCCAACCTCTTCTCAGTGGCCTTTGGGGACAGGACAAGGGGCAATGGCCACAAGTTGGACCACAAGAAACTCTGCACTGATGAGAGGAAGAATAACTTTACAGTAAGGGTGCCGGAGCAGTGTAACAGGCTGCCCAGGGGGGTTGTGGAGTCTCCTTCTCTGGAGATGTTCAAGACCCATCTGGACACCTACCTGTGCTACCTGCTCTAGGGAACCTGGTTTGGCAGGGGGTTGGACTCAATGATCTCTCAAGGTCCCTTCCAACCCCTACAGTTCTGTGATTCTGCAAATCAGTCCCCATTTCACAAGCCATTTTTGCCTGCACTCCACTGAAATCATAAGCAGAGCGGAGAGTACCATATGACATGAATTTGTGCTTTTCTTCTCCTCGGGAAGTGTCTCACAAAATCTTATGCAAATGGTAAATAAATACATAGTAATAACTGGCTTGTAATCTTGGAGAAAGTTACAAATGTAAGGAGCTTAACATATATGACAAGGACTCAAATAGTATCATTAGTAGGACTAAAGCTCAAAACATGTTGAATTAAATCACCACCAAAAGTGGATGATACGCTTTCTTATCAAGGGTCTTGGATATATGACATGTTTGATTCTCATTAATTTTTCTGGTGATATATTTTGAAAACCATTTTGTGTATGGATGGCCTGTCCTGAGTTAACATTGCCTGAGCGGTGAAAATGGATGTCTAATCTTTGTGAACAGGACGTTACTCTGTAGAATTATCCTGTGCTTTATTCTTAATGTATTGGAAAGGTGATCTGGAAAAGCTGGCCCGCTAAGAGAGTTAAGCATCCCGGAGTAATCGCACAGCTCAGGGACTTACTGTGATTAATTTCATGTGTTGTCTGTCCTCTTCCCAATCTGCTGTCTTAACAGTTAGGGAACTATTTCACAGCTGCTGACTCCACATACAGTTAATGCAAAACCTACATAGATTACACTGCCTCTCTTACCTCCAGCCACAGCTATGATAAGCCTGTGGTTTTGTTCTGTTTTCAGCTCTAGCATAGGTAAAAATGGCAGTTGGGTATCAGTCTTTGAAGCTTTCAGGCTCCTTTGCTTCCTGGAATGGTTCAGAGAAAAGTGGTATCTCCCCTTGAGCCCTAAAATCAGTGCGGTCTCACTCATGGAGCTGCCCTGCGCTCGAGACCTTGAACTGTGGCGAGTAGGTACAACTGCTTGGAGTTCAGTGAAACTGTGAACATTCATGTCAGCTTAGCAGCTGGCTCTTAGCTTTAATAAACTGTGCATTTATAGGAACTTAAATTTCCTACTTCCTGCTGCTCAAAGGCTTGAGACAACATTCACACAGGTCGTCAGGGAGCTTGAGACAACATTCACACAGGTCGTCAGGGAGCTTCCCTCCATCTCACTCCAAGTCTGTATCTGCACCATTGCATAAACACAGTTTATTTTGAATTGTATTTAATTAGTACTTTGAAGATAAGGATCAGTTTGGTCTGTCCAGCTGAGCAGACAGACTGCTACAAGTGCTCACCGCACTTGAAGGCATGTTTCAAAGCTGTTCCATCAAATGTTAAAGTTTGCAGCCATCCACTTCTGCAGCAGGAACTATTCCTGTTGCTCCATCTGTTTCATCCACTTCTGAGTTCTCTGAAGGGATAAATACACATTTTTTTTTGTAGTCCAAGTGAACTCTTGTAGGTTGTGGTGCTAGAAAATACAGTTCTCCCACATCATATCAGATATCTAATTTCAACTTGTTTGAAGTGAAGCATGAGAAAATGTAATGATTAACTGCCAACAATGTGGCAAATGTTCAGGCTCAACTTTTCACTCAGTCTCATCTGTTCGAATCTGTATGAGAAAATGTCCCATTAGCAATGAGGAAATGCATCCAAATGTTTCTGGAAAATACCGTGCATTTATGAAGATGTGCAAATTTCTTGCTGTAAAGGAATGCAAGAAAAATCAAGTGTTACACTAGAATTAGCTAAAATAAAAAACTGAAAAACCTAAAAATTAGTGCTATCCTTTAGAATTCCTTTGTATCTCTTGCTAATGTAGCTCAGTGTCACAGGTCTGTTGCCATCCATAATTGTGAGCAAGTTATCATGCCTCAAGCCCTAGGTATTAGTATTTTCTGTTAGCTACTAGTGTTTTTTAACGAGCATTAAATGTAACATTCCTGCAAAAGGGGAAAGTGTAAGTGGAAAGTTTGTATTGAGGGTCTTTCCAGCATGTCTGATGCCATCAACGTAAAAGGTCTTCAGCTCTAAAATAAAATGCCTGAACAAGAAAAATAGCAAATTTTCAACTACAAGTTGTCAGGTGGAAAGTATGAAGCAATATGAAGGGTTGCTCCAAGGATAAAAAGCAGCTCGGTATCATCCAAGCGCGTAGTACACACCTGACACTTTTATGCATATTGAAACAGAGAAATTAACTTGGCCAGTGTAACCATATTGCTGTCATTATGCCAAACCTGAGGTAGCAAAGTAATCATTTTGTGGGACAAAAATGTCATTAGTCCTAAGATAAGAGTGTAGTACAGTTTAAGGAAATATACCAGGTTTTCAAATTAAAATAAGCAGTTATATATGAACCTTTTCTGGAAGCACTGTCTTAGGAACTTGGATGCACTCCTTTGTATCTCAGTATGCATCTCAGTATTTCTGTGTATCTTCAGTCTGCAAGGAAGTCCTTTTTCAGTCTGACACGACCTTGGTATTATCAGATACAGCTATATGTTAAACTAGCCATAGTGCCGTCTATTAGATGACTGATTCTAGTTTATGTATTTACTCTCATCAGTAAATGGGGTATCAAAAATCAAAGTTATAGGCTCGTGTCAGTACCAAATATCCTTTGTCCTCTGTCCTTGTATCCCAGTTTCAGCAAGCAGCTGGGCAAGACCCTCCGGGTATGACACACAGATGTACTTTCATCAATGAGGCCTTGAATCAGGGGAACTGGGCCCATGTCTGTGCATGGTATGTGACATAGATCTGAATGCAGAATAACAAAATGCACCATAGTGAATGGGTATGTTCTCAGAAAGGTCCAAGTGCCAGAACCTCACATGTACTTCGTGTCATGTTGTTGTATTTTTCCTCTTGCCCCTGCATAATGAGAACACTACAACAAACCAACCTGGCATCCAATTCTTACAAGGCGTTATTAAGTGTCAAGAGTTTTAGACAGAGATTTTGGTTGTTCTGTCAGCAGAAAGTGCAGGGTTGTGTGTTGGGATGACTCTTGCAATTCTGTAGATAGAAAGGCATTATGGTTAACTGTGAATTTGTCTTTCAGATTTGAAGAAAGTAGATAGTCTTTCCTTACCTTAACAGAGCTTTCTGCGTGCCTTGCGTATTTATAACAATACTCTGTGATATTCATTGTTACAAGCCTGGTTTAATTCATTTCTAGGATGTGGGTAGGATGCTTTTGTTAATCACTTCATTTTTCTTATATCTTATGGATTGAGACTTAGAGGTGCTCAGACTTAGTTGCTAAGTTGCTTCTTCCTCTCACCTCTATTTTGATGATTACTGAAGTGCTATTAATGATTTTTGAGAAGAACTGCACTGTTGTTATACCTGCTTTTATAGTATTTTGCGGAAAGACAAGTACATTTTGTGGGGAAACAACAGCAGAAATTCCCCCCAGTCTGTTCAATTTTTTGGCAGTGCAAGGATGTCATACTCCTCTTGAAGTATGGACTGAATCAGCTGTGTACTCTGTCTGCTGCGAGGCATATAGGATCCATCTTTCTCTGCAGAGCTGTATTGTGTTATCTTCCCTCTCAAATGTCCTGTTTTTGGAAACTCATTGAGACAACAAATCAATTATTCAAGACAGCATTGCCTTTGTTTTTCTTCTTAAATTAATCTCTGTCCTGGTTGTCATATATATATAGTACAGTAGTGGAATCCTGCCTGCAGTAAAGAAGGTGGTATCCAACATTTTTCGCAACATCATGTAAACCATATCTGAGACAGTTCAGCCAACACAGCAGATAATATACCAATGTTTTTCTTGTAGCTCTAGCCTGGAAGAATGGCCCAGCTAGGGAGAGAGTCCATACACTGGAGTCCCAGACTGAATGCAGCTTCCAGGCACATTCTTGAATCAGTTTCCAAATCCCTTTGTGCCCTGGTCCCTCATCTGGAAAATTGGTATTTGTATTTTAGAGCCCTGGGGGAAGAATGTGAGGGAGCGGTGAGACAGATTATATGTGTTGAAGACAGATACGTAGGTGAAAGTTGAACCTGATACTAATTGTTACCATATCTGTCCTTTTGGCATGTCTCAAAAATGCTTGTCATTCCTTTATTTAGATATAGTAATTCTTTAAAGGAACAGCTACTAGCTGAAGGCACACTAAAAAAATATGCTGTATCAAAAATGGAAGCTGCCAAAACATATATGATGGCGTTACATTCAGCATGTAGTGCACCCCAACGAACATCTGAGTTTCAACCAGCTCAGGTCCCTGAAGTTACTTCACCAGGTTATTGCCTTAGGACTCATCATGGCTGTCTCAAAGATTTTGTGTTGGCCTCTTTGGTTACAGGACTAGTCCTTAGGGAGGAAGATATCTGGCAGGATGTTTTGACTTTGATTAGTTTTTATATGAACAAGATCAAAGGAAAGGTCCTCTAATAGTAGTTTTTACCATATAAAGTCTTTTCAGAATAATTCACAGCATACCAGCAGGTTCCCTAGCTGGATCCCGCAATAGACTGAAATGAGTCTCATCTGACGTGCTGTGTACTCTCTTTCCATTTTCTGATCCTCTTTGATCACAGCAATTGAGTGAGGAGTTCAGATGCTTCCCAGTTTGCCCCCTTCTATCTCTCTCTCCTATTTTCCTTTTTGAAGACAACATTAATGAAAAACAAGAATGTGATGTTCAATATTAAAAATACTGTCAATACCTCAGCCAGCATGGAGTTTTTATAAATTGGTCCATTTTATTTTTTAATTTCCTCTTTTTATGAAAGACATGGAGCTGTAGCAAATGTATGCTTTGTCATTTTTGTTGCCCACAGCATGTAGCTGCTTCCTTCTTTAGCGCAGTAATAAAATGAAAGTGTTCTCTTCAGAAGTCATTTTTTCTCTGTTGCACATTAAATGTCAACATGTGGCTATCTAATCGCTTTCCTGGTATGATTTTGAAGGGAAATGCAACTTTTTGTTAGCTTGCAGTTCAAACTTTTCCCCACTCAAGACACCATCAGTAGCCCAGGTTGCCCAAAGCCCCATCCAACCTGGCCTTGAACACTGACAGGGAGGGGGCAGCCACAGCTTCTCTGGGCAGCCTGTGCAAGCATCTCACCAATGTCAAAGAGGATAGCCTTGCTATTTACTAAGGTGGGCTTTGTAGAGGAACAGCAAGCACTCAGAGTGTGTCCCAGAGCTCTGGGCCATGGAACAGGATCTGAAAACTGAGCACAAGACTTCCCTAACATCATCACCTGATGTACTGATACTGCAATTACTCAGTCGGGGGGTGGATTGGTTTTCCTTCCCTTTTGCTCAGAACAGTGGGTTAGGATTATTCATCATCTCTGGCTAAAGCGACGTGGAATTATGTGGGACAGATGGACATCGCCAGGCTGCCTTTACCTACAGGTCATTTGTACAGCGTGTTTCGGCAGTTCTGAATAGTTCAATCCCAGTCTGCACCTCTCATGATACGATGGATGTTAAAGCACTGAGAGCATCCTGACATTTCTGTTATTCTTTAGCTACAGAACAGAAATTAGGTAAACAAAAAACAAAAAGTATTCTGCCCATTGCCTCGTCTTTCAGAGAGCTGCGTTCTAAAGTTTTCCAGTAGGCTACCTTTCCTCATGGAAGCCAGTTGTTGTTTGAGAGGAAAAAAGGGTGATATTTGCACTCATCATTAGAGCCTCAAGAGGATTTATACGTACAATGTCCTTTAAAATATGCTGTCAATTCGTGTGTCTGATTTAGTTTTAAATCCGTCTTTGTAAGTAAAAACAGATGGTTAAATGTCCTGTATCTTCAGAACCACAGAAAAATTAAAATTTAGGAAATTTTTAGAGCAGATATTAATACCTTCTGCCTCCACCCAAGATCCCTGCTCTCCTGCATGCATACAGATGCATGCAGATGAACACTGACACACACGCATTTTCTCTGACTGCTGGGGGGAAGCAGCAGCATGAGTGGTGGCCACTGCATATCTGCAGCAAATAAAGAACAAGAAAGGAGACCAGGCAGGACACATCTTGCATGACCAGGACACAGAAAACACTGCAGCTGTTCTCATTGTAAAAGGAAAAAAAAAAGCAATTCAGTGAGGGGAACAAGGAAGCAAACTGCCTTTTCAACCTTAGAAAAGCCATCCCACAGCACCACCTAGCAGCACGGATGGATATGAATAAACAGGCTGGAGCAAAGTGCTGCTGGAACACAAGTTAAGCAGGATTCTGCGTTAAAACAGTTGTGCCACCTATGACCCAGCACAGCTCATTGAAAGGAGCTGAGGTCTGACGTCCTTCCCTCACACATTATCCCCAGTAGCAGATATTTTTAGTCTGATGCGAAATTAATCCCTTTGAGTGTTTGATTCAGATTCACAGAATTGTAGGGGTTGGAAGGGACCTTGAGAGATCATTGAGTCCAACCCCACTGCCAAAGCAGGTTCCCTAGAGCAGGTCACACAGGTAGGTGTCCAGACAGGTCTTGAACATCTCCAGAGAAGGAGACTCCACAACTCCCCTGGGCAGCCTGTTCCAGTGCTCCATCACTCTCACTGTGAAGAAGTTCTTTTTCATATCGGTGCAGAACCTCCTGTGGTCCAACTTGTGACCATTGTCCCTTGTCCTGTCCCCACAGGCCACTGAGAAGAGGTTTGCCATCTCCCTTTGTCTCCCACAACTTAGACATCTATAAACATTGGTTACATTGATAAAACATTTTTAGACTTGGTGTTTTTTTGGTACTCTGAAGTGGTGACCTTTGGCCCCAGTTATTTTATAATGCATCTAGCTTAATTGGAATGACAGCATTCTCCGTTGCAATTTATTTATGGTTTTGTCTTCACTAGTCCAGCGTGCCAGGGGAAAATGGCCCAGCAGCCTGCTGAGGGACGCAGAGAGGGCATGAGTGTCAGAGAACACGGTGAGCACAGCCTGGTCCCACCCCCATGCCTAGGGAAGATGTGTTAGGAAATAGTTCTGCAGCTGCAGACTGCCCCTGGTTTTAGAATTAGTTGTACGTGTTTGGTTTTCTGGAGGGGCCAGAATGCAACCTTGCTTTTGGGCTGCAAGTGAGGCTTATTTATTTGTGAAACTGCAGCAGATTGCAGCCTATGGCCTTTAGTTTGTTACTTGATTCATGTTTCTCATCTCCATACCTTAAATTGCCTTTAGGCTCTGCCCTACTGCTCAAAACAGGTGTCTGTGAGATGCTCTGGCAGTGCCCATTTGTGGGAAGCCATCTCGTTGATCAAAGGAAACATTCCGGTTTTAATTAAAGGGGAGATTTCAGAGCACGAGCTATGGGTTATGCTGAACTAGAGCAGCACTGATCCTCCTGTGTGAGAACTGTGTTGTGGATGACTCAGGATGAGAAGGAGCTGTAGGACTTTCAGCTTGCAAATTTTTTTAGTTTGGCATTATGCATGCAGACAGGTCTGCCTTATGGCACAGAGATCTCCAGCAGCAAGACTGAAGTCCAGTCCCTTCTGTGTTCCTGGATCTTTCAGATCTTGCAAGACATTTTACATTTATGAAAGAAAGTGTGTGTAACTTGGAAAACTAAAAAAATATAAAACCCAAACAAAACGAAAAACAAACAAACAAATAAAACTAAATTCACAAACTTTTTTTCCCTGCTATGATCACCGTGGTAATGTTTTTCATGTTCTTCACACAATTGTGATACTTCTCATCTCTTTTATAGACTTGTTTAGATGTTTAAGTAAATGTTCCTTGTGAAATGCTGTAAGAGCCTACCATGAAACATTTTCTAAAAACTGGAAAAATAACACCAAAAGCAAGAGTTCAGGATGATTTTATTGCTCCCAATAAACTCACCTCTTTCAAAAATTGTACTCTACTGAGTTGAAAGGGTCAAATCTCAATTACATTTGGTTTTGGCTAAATCCATAGGAACCATTCCCATCAGACATTACACAGCTACCGCAGTGCATTTTAGTTGAGCTTTCAGGGATACAAAGGATCATGTTCTGCAGCAGTTTATTTTACTGCTTTTGTGAACTGCTGCCCCTCCTCAGGGCATCACTGTGTTTACTGATTTTGCCTGCAGTTACTCTTGACTTCAGAAGAAAGTGGAAGCAATCTGTTGTGGTTACTTCAGGAAGAAGAAAGGCTTGGGTTTTGTTTTTTTTCTTCTTTCTCTCTCCCTTTTTCCATCTGTACTGCTCCCAAAGAACTGAAACAACAGCCTAAAATTGATATCTGTAAAGCAAGTCAAATCACTGCTGATTATGATCTCATGCTTCTGTGGGTTCAGCTCTTTGAATGACTATGGCAATTACTTGGATAAAAACTATGCAAGTCCCAGATGCTGGATAATTCTCAAATACTACATCTCAAATACGTTTCATTCCGGTAATAACAAAACTGAAATGCATGTTAAGTAATGCTGCAGTAGAGGCACATCTAACTGTGCAGTGGTTTGGTCAGATGTGTTTAGCCCTCAGGTTCAGAGCCAGGGCACTGAGAAGGGTCAAATGAAGACACATCTGGGCTCTGCTGCTCTTCCAGCTGCTCCCATCTCCTGGTCACCTGTGCTGCCAACCTACCTGTAGGAAGCTACCTGTTGGCTACAGCCTCCTAGGAACATACAGGCACAGATTTGATTTCAGTTATCATGTTGCTTTTTGGTATTTTTAGGCTTGTGGCAAGAATGGCCCCATTTCAGGTGAGTTTGGAGGATGCTCTGTGGTACACCTGAGGTTCTGTTATCTCACTCGGGAGATAAGAAACCTGGTTCACACACTTCTTTGAGCTGCACATGCAGATTTCCAGAGTAGGGTGAGTTGTACACTTACATGAGTTTGAGCAAAAAAGCCCTAATTAACCTGTTAGTTTTGAAAATTGTTTTCTGACCATTGAGTGCTTATCATAAGCATGTTCTGAGCCTGTTCTGTATAAGAGATGTTTTTAACCCTTGTGGTCTGCTGTCAGACTAAACCAAAAGTAAGGATTGCTGTCACTGTGGTACTGATGAGGAACTGAAACACGAGTTCTGAAAGTCACAGGAGGTTCTTTAGCAAGCCACTCAGCATTAAGTACCTGGGAAAATTAAGTCACTTAAGCTACAATATGAATGTATGAATATTACAGGTATTTATCATAATCCTAGACTACTCTGGGTGTGCAGAGGACTCTTGGAATCTCCTTGCATAAAAGGTTTTATCTTCAGGTGATATGTGAACTGAAAAGTGCATTTGGGGTATCTGGATGGGTGTCTGAATCTGAATGCATGTTGAACTATTCTGTTATACTGGAATTAGGTGATCGCTGTGACCTATTGAAATTAACAATTGTTATGGTTCTTTTTGCGCCCTGATGTCCCTTTCAGTATACGTGTGTTTAAGGGTTGGTGTGGGTGCGTGAGACACAGAAAAGAAGTTGCAGATGCCCAGTTCCAAAAAAAATAGTGCTTTAAAATAAAAATCGAGGGGTGTCCCTTTTGTTATTCATGTTTTTTATATAGCTGTTATCATTTAGTCATTTAATCATTTAGACACGGTCTTGGACAACTAGCTTTAGGTGGCTTTGCAAGGAGATGGACAAGATGACCTCCAGAGGTCCTTTCCAACCTCAACCATTCTTTAATTCTGTGAATCACCCAAGGTTCTTCCTCCTTTTTCTGCTGTAGTAGCACACACATAGATATGCTTTCTACTGTGAAGAAAATGGTAAAAGATGGACCTTTTTTATGTGTTGCAGCAGATTTACTATAGTTGGGAAGTGGACACGTTGATGAATCTGGATATCAGAGTCCTCTCAAAGATTTTGGTGAATCTGAAGTTGACAGTATCTAATTACAAACCTTTGGAACACAAGTGAAGATGAACATATTGAGTGTTAACCCCAAGCTGGGTTTGAGAAGCCATTCGCACGTTACCAGGAGGAGTGATGTATAGAAAAATTCCATTTTTTATTATCTAAGCAGGAAAGTGGGGGGTCTCTTTGCCCCTCTTTCTCCTTTTTTTGATTCAAAATGAATCTGTTCAATTTGTATGTTTGTATGATTTGCTATAAAACTGAGGGTGGGTGTGAGGTTTGGTTGATACAAGTTAGAGGAAAGAGGCAGCTTGAGATAGAGGAACTTTACATCTCTTCCAAAATTGTTATCACTGTGAGTAACATGTGAGTAATGTTGCCTGCCATAATAACTTAATATTACCTTGGCATTCTCCATCTTTATCCCGAAGTTGCATGCTTGCTAGCATTTTTGGAAGCCAAAATTTAAAACATCTCCATCTCTGTCCTCCTTCAATGAAGGAGGGAGTTAGAATAATGTGGAATTGCTAGGGCGGTGTAATTCAACAGTGCTTTAGCTGATACAAAGTGACCTGTGCCCCCACAGTTGAGATTTCTACATGCTAGCTGCATGGGAGATGCTACCACTCAGCTCAGAAAACCAGCACATGGGAAGCTGGGAATTTCTCTGGGCTCAGTTACAGTATTCATTTCTTTGTGGAAATCTGATCACACTGATTATGTGAATTAAATTTGATGACAGTCACCTTTTTCCAGACTTGGGAAACCTGTGAACAAATAAGTGATTGCTGTATAAATGTGACTCTTTCCGTTATGTTTATCTCCTCAGAAAGACACTTTATTCATTAACTTTATTTAGCAAGCTGTCCAAAGGTAAACAAATGGGTCTGGTTATGTAGTCAAAGCACTGATTCTGCGTTGGGTTTGTGCCTGATAATACTTGGAAATTTGAGAATAGAGAAATTTCAGTCCATACATACAGTGAAATACTAGTACTCTCACCCTTCCAGTAATAAGTGGAATATATACATATGTATCTCCTTTCTGTAGTTTTATTTATTAGTTATTCTTTCAAGAGGAAATTGTGATGCTTTTTCCATGATTTTATTTATGATATTTGTTCTTTCAATGGTTTTATTATTTCAGTAGTTCAAACCTCTAGTATGTTATATTTCAGAGTGCCTAAAAAGGTTAACCTATGAACAGTTCCTTCCTTAACAAAGATGTTGCAATAGATATCGTATTACAGTTTGGATCTGTTATTAACACACTATCTACAACCATGTCTACGCATTTTATAAATAGGTTGTTTTGATTTTGAGGTTTTGCTGTTGAAATGTTGTCTGTGAGATTGACTAGTGTCAGGAAAAGACTGCCAACCATATCATTAAACTTACAGGGGTTTTCAGGTGAAGTTATTTAAACCCAGCCATAGTGTTGGTTTTTAATATGAGTACTTCTTAATGGAACTGTTGAAAGAACAAATTTCACATGTGTAAAACCAAAGAATAATAGCAGAGTAGTTTTCCACTGTACTTGCAGACTCAAATATTTTTTTACCCTAGGGCCCGAGAACTCAACCTTGATATTATTTAAACAGGACTTTACCAAGGCCACTAACTCTAGAGAATTGTTTCATAACCAGTAGAACTAAGGAAGCAATTTGTTGTCTTTTTTCTCCTCCTTCCTTGCATTTTTTCTTCCTGTCCCAGACAGTTCTGCCATGTATCCCATACCTTTCTTTGGTACAGCTGGCAGGCTGCAGTGTGATCGGTGGAAGGCTTTGTGAGGACTCATTTTCTAGATGTCTCCTTTTCAAAATGTCTGGAAACTTCCATTTCTATGATGAGAATGCTGACTTGGGGGTTTTTATTAATGCAGTTTTCAGTTTGAGCAGAAACATCGCTCAATTGCTTTTAAATATGACTGAGTCCAGTGGACAGACCCCACAGTTACAGGGAAGAGTTAATCTGCAGGTGGACAGTGGGAGGGACAGCACAGCTCTGTAAGGAAACAAGGTAAAAAATGGAGTGTTTCTCATAAGTGTCATGTGTTTTAGTGGTTTTAATGTTGTAAGAAGGCTCTGAGAGAAGGTATTACTCTGATAGTTTCCTTATTTCTCTATTTTCTCCTGGCTTTGGCTATAATTAAGCAGAACCACACATTTTACTGATGATGACTTTAACAGTCAGGAACGGAGTTATGTCTGAGCTTCACTTGAGCCATTCTATACATTGATCGGGAGAAAAAATAACTACATGAAGATGCTGAAGTGTCGAGGCACTGTTTTGTACACAGTTCCCATGTCAGAGGTACTGAGGTCTGAAGCTTGTGAAGGACTCTCTGCCGGCATCATGAGGAAATTCTTTTTTGCATCACCTACGGGACAGCTTGTGTAAATCAAAAGTCTGGCTAAGATAGGAGGTGGGTCTCAGAGGAAGGTGGTTTGGAATGGAAAATTGATATGGAGCAAATAGACTTCCTTCTACGTAGTTTCTAACCACTCATGAAAATGATACAGTAGTGATTTAATCTTAATGGATTGCCTGCATTTGAATTTTAAAATATTTCCAAAAAACACATATTAGTCAAATATTTACTAAGCAGCATGTGATGTTACATCTTTTTGTTCACAATGCTTCAGCTTTCCAATATGTAAAACATGATGACTTGCAGCTCACGTCACAGAACTGTTGCATGACTTGGTTAATTGTAGATGGCTCTCAGATCCTCGAAGGCTTTGCACAAGATATTTAACACATCAGTAACCTACCTTAGTAACAGGTTATATAATTTCTTCTCTCTTTAAAAATGATTGCCTTTTGTCTTTAATACAATGGCATTGTATTACATTAGGTGCCTTCACAAATGAGGATGTCAGCCACATAACAAAAGGTAGAATAGTGTGATATGAAGGGGATTTTGGAGAGGAGACTCAAGAAAGTCCACTCTGCAAGTAAGTTCGTAAAACCTCTTTTCTCTCCCAGATTTTTTGGAACACAGCTAAGGAAATATCAGTTTGGCCCTGCCCAAGGAAAAGAAGTTGCTGAAACTGCCATTTTCCCAAACCTTTCCTGTTCCCAGAGGTTCAGCCCAGTGACCATCTGTTGAGGACAGTATAGTTCAGGGCTAACATCATACATCAGTGTAGAGGGTGGTGGGAAGGCTCTTGCATCATTATAAGAAAAGAAAAAGAAAAAAGACCTGGCAAGTGACCTTAATAATCATATTTGGCCTATATAGGTGCACACACAATTCTTGTGATCCATTTAACAGTACCCAGTGGTTAAAACATAGTTTGCAAATTTCATCATGTGCAATTCTGATTTCCTGTGATCTCTTGGTGCTTATCTACTTTTTTTCTAGTTGTTTGTCTACTTCTTTTTACCAAACATAAAATATCACAGTTATGTCTGTTGCTGAACAGATCATCAGAGTAGTGTTCATGACAGAAAACATTATTTTCATTCATTCTACTCACCAGAAATGCAAATTTTATTCAACAGAAGTATGAATGATGCTTAAAAGACTGCGTTTGTTTTACAAGTGGAACATACTCCTTCTTTTTCTGTGACCTATAGATTTTTTGGGTCATGCATTTGCAGTAACTACTGAAAAGTCACCTAGCCAGACAGTATGTTTCCATATTTTAGTTGCATTAAACTGGCTTATTAATAGTAGTATTTTTTAAGTTTATTTTTGCATTAGGTTAGTTTCATATGTGCCCAACAAAGGTTCTGCTATCTAATGAAAGGAACAGGTTTTACTAGACAGTCTTACTGTATGTCCTATGACATGAAAATGCTCAGAGACCCTTGCTGCTGCATATCAGCCGTTTGAGGTACATGTTTGTAGAGGAAAAAAGGGAAGAAAAATGTCTGTTCTGTATCAAAAGCTGTTTGATAACACATGACACACGGGCATGAGATTTAGCAGAAAGTGCTTCTCACATTACTGTCGCTGCTCTCAAACTAAGTGTTTTATGCGTTATCTGAGATAATATAATCACAATCCTTACCCAGACGCAGATGGCAGCTTACTGATAGTGTTATTTAGCTGGAGTCCTAGAAAACACCAGTGTTTGGAAAAGGTCAGTTAAAGCATCAACAGTTTGAGTACGACAAAAGTACACATCTTGAAGTAAGAAAAAAACAAAGAGAATCTTAGTGTAAATCTTTACAATTAAAGCATAAATCCTGTTCTGCATCAGGCTGATGGCAAATTTCCAATGAAACATTTTTTGTTTTGTGTTTTGCAATAGAAGAAGCTAAAATTTAATTGAAACCAAACCCTTCTGTTTCAGCAATTTTTGAAAGAGCAGAAGAGAAATACACTCAAAACAGGGGAATATCTAATAGCTCTGTGATTGGAGCTCTTGACAAAGGTGTGATGAGACCATCTCTGGAGTCATCTGAGACTAAAGAAGTTTGATCCTTTAATGTCTTTCGATTTCCATGTCCTGCCCATTGTCTTTTCTGGCTGAATAATATATAATTTTTCACACAATGAGCAGTTCTCACAGGAGAGACTGAGGGATGGGATGGTCTGGTTGCAGGGGAGGAAAACAAGGAAAAGCTTCTCTCACTTTGTGTTTTATCCTGCAAAGCTGAGAATGGTCTTCTGTTTATCCTGTTGAAAAATAAAGTGTCTCTTTTTACTGTTTCATGGGATGAGAATGTCGCTACCCACCTCATGGGAAGATCATGGTTGGTGTTGCAAAAGGAGAGAAGGGAACGCCCTAAAAACCCTGTAGCATCTCCTCTCTCATTCCAAAAGTTGCAGAATGGCCATTTTTAAACAATGTCTGTATGACACAGTGATTGCTGCATGAGCAATGTAGCTACATCATTAATTCATCACAAATGCCTTAATATAGAGCTAATGTCTACCCCCAGTATATTTTTCTTTCAAAGCTGTCATCAGAATTGCATGGATTCATCTGAGGGCCACCTCAGACTCATAACATGTTTTGATTTGTTGTATGAATTGCTTGCTTCTGTGTACAGATTTTTTTTCATTTTTTTCCTTCTGCTCCTGGACCATGATTGATGATGTAAATAATCATTTCCAGGCATGAGGCTTTTTTTATTTTTCTCCTGTTGACCAGTCAGTAATCACTATGTGCTCATCACTGTGTTTTGTTGGTAATCCAGATGAATTTCTTTTTAATAGCCTTCTTTCTCTTCATGTCAGAATTCTCACCACAGATAAATGACAGATACACACCACATATGTAGCAGCGCACAGACCTTATAATCATTATCCAATATGTTTACAAAGTTCTGAGAAATTTAAGAATAGTAAGTGTGTGCATTTCTCTGCTGTTCCTACCATTACATGCTCTTCAGAGAGAAAAATCTTCAAGGAACGTTTAAGGAAAAGAATTAAAAGGCTGTTGTTTAACTGATAAGTTCAAAGCATTTAACATCTAAACATGTAGGGTTTTTTCATCTTGATTTAACTCGCCTTTTTGCACTCTCCGCACCTTCAGTCCTGAGCCTGAAAAGCACTTAACAACAATTAATTTGCCTTATTTAAACATCCCTCTTTGAAGATCTGAGTGAGAGTGGATGAATATTAAAATGGGGTCTAGCATTATTTTAATATATGCCAACTAATAATAACTCCAGTGCTTAAAATGGGCATGGCATCATACATATTCTTATTAGCACTACTGGTATAGCAGCCCACAGATACACAGATCATTTAATAGCTGTTGTATCTCAGCCTTGTGCCCTGCACGTCCTGTCACTTGATCAGTTGCTTCACTGGTGAGAAACTGGAGGAACTGTCATGTCCTCATTGCAGACTCAAAAGCAGCTTCTAAGCCCCCAGCACATATGGAGTCTTTCTCCCTTCTAGAAAGGGGTGATTACACTCATTTGAGAAGTTTTGTAGTGTTATTTTTCTTGTTATTTATATTCTTAATATTTATAATTCTGAATTTTTCATCATTCTCCTTAAAAGAGGATACCTTAAAGTTTAGATGGAGAATTAAGCTGGCTCAGGTGGCACAGAAGGATCTCATTGTTCTGATCATTCTTGCATTCAGGAGCTATGAATAGAGAACTGGATTACAAAATAGAGTTGTCACCCTTTTTCAGGATTGAACTCAAATGTCAGCTTTGGAGAGGAGAGTCAGAGGTTAGAAGGAACTGGTTTCTTTCTTTGTTCTGTAAGGCATTTGTAAACCCTAGTAATAGGGGTTTCCAAATTTTTACTCCTAATATCTTTCCCCTTGCTGTTTGGCACTGCTGCAGTCCCATTCTGTTACACTTTTCACCTGGGTTACGTAAACAACTGTTGTACAACACGTTTTCAAAGGTGATTGCTCTTGCTGTAGATGTTTTGGACCTTTCCTGTCCATTGCAGGCCCTGTGTACATCTGAGATAGCTGGTCTTCAGTCATGGTACCAACGGTGGCTCTCCCAGCATGTGCACTCAGTGTCGGAATTCTTGGCTTGCTTTCTGCCCTGCAATTGTCAATAAGGTCCAGTAAGACGTTGGATGCAGTTGAGACATCCTTGTAACATGAATATGGGTGAAAAGCTAATGAAATGTTGAAATTACATTGTTCCAGAGGTTTGAGAAAGTTAATGCTTTTCAAAAAATACTGGGATGTTGTATGTGTCAGGTTTCTAAAAGACTGGCTACAGATATACAGCATTAGCAAAGGGTAGGTAGCTGGCACTAAAAATAAGCTTGGCCTCCTTCCACTTTATATGCAACCTGGATTATGCACTGTAAATTCCTTAATTGCTACCAAAGCTATGCTGTGCAAAGGGATGCCAATATAAGACTATCCATTTGTCCTTCCTCTTCATCATCTCTTTTCAGTATTAGAATTCTGATTTCAGTATGATTTCAAAATTAGATGTTTTTCTGAGAATAAGGGCAGACATGTTCAACATGTGTTTTGATCTTCTGGGGAAAGAAAGCAAAGAAAAGTGTCGAGGTTCTGGAAGCTGCCAAAAAGTAGAGACACCTTATGCCAAAGCACTAGTAAGATACAATTGTGTTTCGCAGTTGTTAGAGGCAAACCTGCTTTTATACAGAAGAGACAGTTCTCGTTGCCCATATTCAGTAACTGAAGTTGAAGCTCAACCCTGAGGCTTCCAATACCATGTAAACCAACAGTAAAATAGTGAGCTGGTAGCAAACAAGTAGAGAAAGCAGGGTTCACTTCTGGTACGTATATTATTCTAATGGATATATTAGTTTCTCTCTATATGTGGAAGTGTGTGTGTCTCTATGGATTTACCAGCTACTGAAGGAGGTTTTAGAACTATTAGCAACAAGAAATATGACAGAAAACCAAAGAGCTGGATAGAATCTCGGATTGAATCCCAAATTATAATTTGGACATGTTAGAGTTTTCATCGCTGCTCCACTAGAGATAGATTTGTTTTGCTTTTTTTTATTTTATTTTTTTTTAAATCCTAGCCCATGTCATGAGATTCATCCAGAGACATGTAAGCCAAAGTTATTTTTTGGTCTGGTTTCCTTCTCTGAACAGGAGAGACAATTTGGGAACAACATATATAGAAATAAATGGAAGTGTTTCAAGAAATCCTAGGGGGATCTTGATGCTTTTTTATGACGTCTAACTTTTTAATAGATAAACAGGTGCTGTACTTATTTTGGATGGCTCTTTGCCATCCAAATAAAAATTCTCTTTGCTCATTCTGATTAAAAGAACATGAATATGAACAGGAGTCAGTAGAGTGTTCTGGTGTGAGTACTGTGTCCAGCTCTTAGACCCCCAACACAAGAAGGATATCAAGCTGTTGAATTGAGTCCAGAGGAGGGCCATAAATATAGTCAGGCAGGATGAGAGAGTGGGGCTTCTTCAGCCTGGAAAAGGCTTCAGAAAGACTTCTAGTACCTAAAGGAGTAGCTCAAGAAAGCTGGAAGGTGAATTTTTACAAGAGCATGAAGTGATAGAGCAAAGGGTAATGGTTTCAAGCTGAAAGATGGCAGGTTTAGGTTAGAAGTTAGGAAGAAATCCTTCCCTGTGAGGGTGGTGAGGCCCTGGCACAGGCTGCCCAGAGAAGCTGTGGCTGTCTCCTCCCTGGCAGTGTTCAAGGCCAGGTTGGATGGGGCTTTGGGCAACCTGGGCTAGTGGAGGGTGCCCTTGCCCATGTCAGGGGATTGGAACTAGGTGGTCTTTGAGGTCCCTTTCAACCCAAACCAGTCTGTCATTGTGTGATTCTGTGTGTGAAAGGAGGCCAGATGCATCTGGGCCTGGGCTGGTAGGAGAGTAGCCACTGAGTTGAAGGAAACACCTCTCCCCATTTGTTTTTATCCCCTTGTGAAACATGGAACTCAGCAGGATTGCAGGGCCGTTCCCGCAGCACTAGTTTTGAAGTTGGGGGCATCTTCGCACCCCACAAAAAAGAAGGGTTTCAGCTTCTCTGTGCACCTCTCCCTGGAGGTCTGGGCACTGTTCTGTTACAGGAGCAGCTGCCTGGCTGTGTCGTATCAATAGGCCTGGGAGGCCATGCCCAGGGTTAGATTAGGCCTTGGAGGATTTGGCCATAGTAAATCTTTAGCTAAAAATCCAATGCTTATTCCTCCTTTAAATTTGAACAGCATAAAGCCAAAGTAACTATTTTGCCCTGAGTGAAATACTAAGCTTTTTACTCAATTTTGGTTTTGTTTTGTTTTGTTTTCTTTTTAGAAGAAAAAAGAAAACAACTGTATTTTAAAATCTGAACTTTGTAGCTATTGCTTTGGTCTCTAAGTCAATGAATTTTCTGACCACATTCCTTGTAAAGGCTAAAGCCTTTCCTGGTAAGTGATTTACCACTGGGACAAGCCTTTCCATGAGACATGAGTTTTGCAGCCTGTTGTGTGGTCTCTGGCTGGATCTGTAACATGTTTCCGATTGTCTAAATATAAACAGATAAAAAGGAAAGGAGTGCCAAACTCTGCTGCATAACGTAAAACGAGTCAGGGAGAAAAGGTTTATAATTTTTCTTCTTCATTTTACATTGCTAGCTACATCTCATCATTAACCAGAAGATGCTAACATCATTTCCTCTCTGTAAATTGGCTCACACACGATACAAAAACACAACCTGCCTTTCTTTCCTAACTTAATAAAGGTTTTGATGCTTCAGTGTTTTGACATTGAAAAATTCTGACTTAATCTCCAAACTGTTAAAACATCACTTTTCTGAGCCATTGGGTTCTTCAGTGGGACTTCTTTTTAAACTTTTTTTAGGAATTTTGGAATTAATTGCAAAAACCGATGTTTGCAAAGTGATGATACCAGGACATTTATTTGGACTAGCACAGTATATGTTTACCCTTTTAATCCCTCTTCTGACATCTAGTCCTGTTTGAAGTAATAGTGTGATTGCCACATGGATTTTAACTGAGCTGTGACTCTGTTGAAGCTGATTCAGAAAGCAGTTTTGCCCATCTTCAATACAAAATGAGAGCCCAGTAAATCCCAGAATCAGCGTTAAAAGCCCTTATGAAGCTTTTAACAGTGGTTCAGATGAAGAGTGATTCATGAATAAAATATGAAACTTGTTTCTATTGCTCCTATTCCTAGGTCATCTGGGTACATCAAGTACCCATGGCTTCAGAAAGGCAAGCAAAAACCTCAATGAATTACTGCTCTTTTTTCCTGTTAAGATATCTCTCAGTTTTGAGATTGCAGGTATTTTATTTGCAGTGTAGCTGTCTACTCTTTAAGTAATTGAGAAAGCATGCCATGTGAACACATCTTTTTATTTACTCACAAAGATACGAGGATCTTGTGATAGTCATCATAGTTAATCACAAGTGGAAACTTTCTGAATAGTTCTGGCACACAGTTATTTTTGTTCTTGGTTGAAAACCTTCCCATTTCAATACCCGCCACTTAACATGTCAGCAGCAATATGCATGAGCTGCTACAGGCCAGGCACACTGGGGGTCCTGAAGGGATCACTTAAGCAGGACATCATATTGGAGGACACATAAGTAAATAGACTGTGCTTTGCATAGGTCTTGGTAACATGTATCCCTGGAATGGACCTGTCAGAGAGACTTTGTGGTGCCATGATGGGTAATTAGAGTTGATTTTAGTGTGAGCATGTCAGACACTGGACTGTCTCTGTGTCTGGGGTGGCTGGCTATCAGATGTCTTGGAGGGGCTTTGGATGGCTGAGACTCCAGTTTCCAAGGGGCAGCGCAGCTGCTGAACAATTGCCTGCTGCTGTCAAGAAGCGCTGTTAAAGCTGTATTAAAACGTCCTGTTGTAAGGTGAGTGCCAAGGTTGTGTGGGTCACAGGTAGCTAGTAAGTCCCCAGTGTAGGCATTGCACAGCTTAGTTTAGGACTGCGGTATTTTGGGTTTGTATATACCAAAGGTGTCCAAAGCAGTATGGGGGCTTAAACGTGCTCACAGGGGTCTCAAGTGCCATTTTCTGTTGAGCAGGAAGCTGTGCTGACCACCAGCAGAAACCTGCCATAGTAAGTACTTTCACCTACAGACACCTCCACTTCCTAGTGCTGATTGACTATTTTGTGAGGAGTTGGATAAGCCGTGAAAATTTGCAGCTTGAGCAACTGAAGTTACAGCGTCCTTCTACTAGCTAAATGGCAAGCAAAACATAGCTTGTCTAATCTGCTTCTGGGAGGTGTTTGTTCCTTACGCTGTTATCTGTTGGCTTGTTAAGCACAGGAGGTTGTCACCTGCAGACAGCATCCCAGTAACCGTTTGGCTTGAGCCCTGGTCTGATGCAACTGCTGTGTGCTGCCCTGAGGATGCTGCAGTGTGGCAGATACAAGGGGCGTAGAGACCAGCTCCTTATTACAGCAGCTGTTGTAGCCATCAGGCAATGGTAAGAGTACTGCAAAAGGTCCATCTTTCTGGAAGAAAAAGTTTTTCAGAAATAAATGTGTGCCCTGTGTGTCCTGCGCTGTTTGCCATGGAGTACTTAGTTGTAAATGCATCCCATTGTCGCCATGTGGCCAAGCTTTGAGGCATCAGAACTATCAAATGTAATATCCAAGATATCCTTACTAGGGAAAGGATCCTTAGATTAGTAGGTGCTACACGAGTACCTGGGAAATATGTTAATGTTAATTGTTCACAGTAATCTGGTCACTCCTGCTTTGAAGTAACTTTACTAAACAAGTGGAGACTTGTTGGAAATTATTTCAATATGTCTGTTAAACAATCGAACTTGAATAACAAGGGAAATGCTGTTGGAGAGCAGAAACATTGTTCTGTTGGCCTGAAAGTACACTGGTGTCCAGTGCAGTCATAGGGAAGTGATTTGTTTGTCATCAGAGTTCAATTACCTGTGATTTGGTTACCCCATGTATCTATAAAGTATCAACTGCAAATTAGGCCAACCAAGTGTTTTAGGGGACCTGACAAGGTTTGCCATGGATTTCCTGGCTTTGAGCCTTAAAAGTAACTAATTTGATAGTATATCAAGTCTGACAGAGTCGAGATTCATCAAGAGAAGATTTTCCATGGCTAGTAGTGTCATTGCATTGCATTTAACTCAGTTCAGCAACAGTAGGTAAAACTAGAGAAGCCAGGGAAATGCCTGGGTCACTGTTTACACTAAACTCTTTATGTTAGCTAGCTGCCAGCATTTTACCTTGAAGCATGTCCTAGTACATCTCTGTGAGTGGCAATGTGAATGCAGTAGCTTGAGTGCTTTTTAGAATATAGGCACATTAACTGTCTTTGAATGCATCAGTGAAATGATTAATAGTGATTCTTTGCCTCTTTAGAGAGTTGTGTTCACAGGACTTGAAAAGATGAGGGAATGGGAATGAGGTTCTACCTGCTGATAGAAAGTCTTTGTGTATATATGTCAGCTGTTCACATATACATCTATATATATCCCCAAAACAGTTTAACAGCACAGTATAATGATTTTATACTTAATGATTAAGACATTTTAAGGACCAGGCAGTTATGTTTCAGAGAATCATGGAATATTAGGAGCTGGAAGAGACCTCGAAAGATCACTCAGTCCAACCCCCCTGCCCGAGCAGGATTATCTAGAGTAGATCACATAGGAACGTGTCCAGATGGGTCTTGAATGTCTCCAGAGAAGGAGACTGCAGAGCCTCTGTGGGCAGAATGCTACTAACTTAATGTAATGAGACAGAGGGATATTCTGGAGTGTGCTTGTCTCTACGTGAATGTGTCCTGAAGTAGATTTAAAAATCTGTCAGTGGCAAAGCATAGAATAATGACCACATTTCTGTAACTGTCTCGTTAATAATCATAGTTGGATAGTTTTGTAGCAGAAAAATACAGTGAATTTACAAATACCTGTTTTTCTGGAATGTCATTCAGTTACAGTATTTTGGAAATTGTGTTTTTGGTGCCAGTGGTATATCACTTTTTATTTGGCTTTAAATTTGTGATTTAGCTTGAGGATATAGCAGATTTAACCTAGAATCAGTTTTAGTAAATACCCTGTCGACTGAGCATGTAAAGCCCTGCCTATAGAAAAGTCTTCCTCTTTCACATCTCCTTTTATTAAAAAATCCAAATATTACCTTAAGTGAAGAGTTGGTTTTTCACATATCTGATCACGCTAAGCAAGTCCCTAAAAATTCGTAGTGTTTTGAATATTAACTAATAGTCAAATGATCTAATAGTCTGGAAAACATAGAATCACAGAATGGTTTGAGCTGGAAGGAACCTTAAAGATCATCAAGTTCCAACCACCCTGATGTGGGCAGGTACACCTCTCACTAAACCAGGCTTCTCAAGGCCCCAAAAAGGGGGATCTGTGATGAAACTGGAGGAGTTTGGCTATTGATTTCCAGTAGGTCCATTTTAGCAATGTTGAGTCTTTGCTGAACTCAAACTCTGGAGTTGTACAAACAACTGAGTTTGAAAACTTGCAGGAAGAGTGCTCAGTTCCAATAAATCACAGTGTTCGTGACATGGTATGACAGTTGGAGATTAAATGCACTTTTTTCCAAAATTTTGTTAAATAGTGAAGATTGGTCTATTTAATAGGCATTAGATTAGTAACATTATAAGAAAATAATAAAGCATGAGGAGAAGATCATCCCATGATACATCAATTTGACAGCATGAAAAACTTGCAGTGATAAGGGAAAAAAAATATGCTGAGAAGTAGAAGAATATAGAATCACAGAATCACAGAATGCGTTAGGTTGGAAGGGACCTCTAAAGACCATCTAGTCCAAGCCCCCCTGCAGTAAGCAGAGACATCTTCACTGGGTCAGGTTGCTCAGAGCCCCATCAAGCCTGACCTTGAGTATCTCTAGGGATGGGGTCTCCACCACCTCTCTGGGCAACCTGTTCCAGTGATCTACCACCCACACATTGAAGATTTTTTTTCCTAATATCCAACCTAAATATGCCCTTTTGCAGTTTAAAACCATTACCCCTTGTCCTATTGCTACATGCCCTTCTAACATTCTTAGCTTTGCATTCTTAGCTCATCACATTTTGTGTACATCAGGCTTTGGACATCAGTGTCAGGAATATGCACAGGATTGTATGTGGGATGTTCAACCTTTTATTACATGTGTCAGCAACTTTTGCTTGGATTCACTGACTCTTGAGAATCCCCCTAGGAGAACACTGTCCAACAAATGAATTTTTCAGCTAACTGGCTACCTTTCGTTTTTTCAGTCCTGGCAGAGCTTAATCTTTTCCATTTGTGTGTTATTACCAGATCTGGATCACTGTGCTTGCATCTTGCCCAGTGTTATTTAGCACATCTGGAAAAGCTGTGGTTTGCTGAATGACAAGTCGCACTCTTTTATTCCAGTTCCGCCTGGTGGTAAAGACGGCGCTGAAGCTGCTGCTGGTGTTTGTGGAGTACACCGAATCCAACGCACCGCTTTTAATCCAAGCAGTATCCACCGTTGATGAAAAGAGAGGTGAGTAACCTTCCTTGCTTGGGCGGGTGCAAAATCTGCTGACATTAGGGTAGCATTTCGTGACTAATTTCATTGGTTTTAGAGTCGCTGTCGTGATGCCTGTTTTGTGAGACATACCCTTCATTTCTTGACTAAAGGCATATTTTATGTATTCATGCAAATTAAGAGTGTTTTCAGGAATGAATTAGAGTGGGAAAGGGAAGAGTGAAAAGCTGAGGAACCCTGTGCACCGCAGTCATTGCCCCTTCCCTGCACCCACATGTAAAGCAAGTCCCACTGCATCTTCCATCCTTGGAGGCTCCTTTGGGCCAGGCTGTCTTTCCACTTCTGAGAGGCAGCAGTCTGATTTAGAAGAGAAAATGATATCTAATCAGTGTAATCCCTTTGAAGAGAAAGACGAGGGCAGTAATAGTACAGGCTTTAAAGTAAAAGTAAAACCATCTGTTGTTACATTAAAATAAAGCCCTTGAGCAGATATTGTACCATGAAATCTGTTACCCTTCAGGCTCATGAAAAATACTTGAATATGTATACTGTATTTTTTACAAATAAATAGAACAAAAATGGTTCTTTCTTGTTCTTCCCTCAAAGCCCTTGCTAAGCTCCTGGGGCACTCTCTCTTGATGCAAAACATTCCTTTGCCTCAAGGAGAGTTTTTGAGGTTGGGAGAGTCATTGTTGTGGTCTCAGACACATGGAGGTTGAAAGCAAGATCCCCTCTGTGGAGCAGCTGCCTCCATGCCTCCACTTGTTTGAGTGACCTGACATGATAAAAGTGAAACAAAAAAAAGTTGGGGGATGGAGAGAAAGGTGGTGCCAGAGGTAGAGAAAGTAGCTAGGTTTTGCTTTCAACTATTGTTGTGGGTGTGTTGAAAAGACTCCAAAAAATCCCAACATCTCTGTTATGGCAGGAAAGCAGGTGGGCAATTCAGAACCAGTGTAGCACTTTGAATAGTGGACTCTTCAGGTTGACTTTCTGTTTTGAATTAAAGCGAGTAAACCCTGAAATGCCATATGCAGAAGTATAATCACTATATTCATTTAATTGTGAGTGCTATGATTTATTTTTACAGTCATTCTTACTACTTCCTCAGCTCTCTGAACTCACTGGTATTCTCAGCATCTCCAAATTGCCATCTGTTCACATGCTAGTAAACCTCATTAAAGAAAAAAAAAGAGAGAAAAAGGACCCTAAACATGCTACCATGCACTGTGTATTTCCCTCTGTATCTGTAAAACAGCCCCAGGCAAGCATTTACATGCCCTAGAGTAATAAAACAACTTCAGTAACAACAGAAAACATGTGGAAGAAAAAAAAAGTGGTGCATGTAGTTAGATGGATACTTGTTAGGAGCATGAGGAGAGGGTTTATGGGAATTCTCATACCTGTGGGTTGGCAGGTTGTCTCATGAACTCTTGCAAATAATTTAGACCCAAATTCCCTCCGCTTAGCTGTAAAAGAGGTAGAGTTTTTTTTCTTGTTTTAGTTCCTTTTTTAGGACATCAGTGTACTAACCCTTCGCTTTAGGCTTTGGATGTGCTATGTTTTAATTTATATTTTTAAATTATTGGCTAATAACTGAGGAGTACCTGTCTTTAATGACTGATTTAATGGAACAGAAATAGAGCAGAAGAAAAAGCAATGTGCCTTTTATTGAAACATTTTCATAAATCTTGCAGGTATATAATTAAGTTTAGCGCTGCTTTGAAAAAAGTCCAATGTTTCATGTATATACAAGGTGATGAGATATGACATAATTCCCCAACATGTGTACCACACATGATTAACATAAAGAACCCCATAATAACTCAGCCTTGTTTCAAAGTGATCCCATCTGTGGTTTCTATGCAAGAATACATCCGCATGCAAACTCAAGTACAGAGATCCACAAAGTGCTGGCTTTACTCTCAGATACAAGCAGACTGTGAGTGAGTAACTGCACAGACCTCATTGCATAGGAAGTAGCTTCTAGTTATACTTCTATCTAGATCCCCCTGCCCCAACCCTTTCTTGTGTCAGAACCACAGGGGAATTTGATCTCCTTTTATTTTAAGCGTACAGGGTCTGTGCAGGCTCTGGAAAGCAGAGCTGGCATTGTCTGGGACTGCTTTATCATGAGCACGTTTTAGGATAGAGATGAAAGCTTGTTGGCTGACCTGGACACTGTCACGTACCATTTGTGAATCCTGACTTGTTGTTACATCGTTTGTAAATAGCCCACATTAGCAGTAGCTCCACTTTCCCTGCCATTTCACATGTAGATAGGTATCCAGTAAATTGATGTAGGTATGATGGAAGGCTGTATGTTCACGCATATTTAAGTAGCCAGGGATACAAGATGTTGAGGTCTTGCCAAAAGTACCAATACCTTTCTATCCTATGGCAACTAGAGACAGGCACTGTGTAAGTTGGTGGCAGTCCTCATGCGTGGTTCTGGCCTGATGCAAGGCTTGCCATACATAACGCACGTGACCTCTGTAGTTGTGATGTCAAGATTTTGTATAAGGCATGAAATGTCTTTTTATTTTTTTTTCCTGAGATTCATATGTAAAAACATTTAAAGAGGAAACTGAGGAAAGATACTTAAAACAATGGGCAGCGTTATTCAGGAGACTGTATTAATTTACTATAGGCTTGATTATTGCAACACCATGGTTCTCCGTGTGTTTATGCACTGTTTGTGACTAATCAGAGTGCTATAGTAGCATCAGCCACAATAACGAGCTGTTGTTACCACTGAGAATCCTGCAGCAGCAGTGGAGCAGTTCTCATTTCTCCCATTAGAAGGCAGGAGAACACACACAAAACTTCAGTGAGCCTGTTTCATCACAGAATCACAGAATATTCGGAGCTGGAAGAGACCTCAAAATATCACTAAGTCAAACCCTCCTGCCAGAGCCGGAGCATCTAGGTCATCACTCCCTCCCATTTTGCCACAAGTCCTGCATGGAAGTCATAACCTTATGGGAGCATCCTGTTCTGTTCCCAGATAAATTTCTGGGATGCTAAGTGATCATTCTTTTAAATCATCATTCTTCTGCATCACAATTGGGTGGAGGAGGCAGGCTGGAAAGGAAACCTTTTTCAGAATCAGCAAGCATAAATGCTTACACTTCCTATTTCTAAAAATAAACTCTGTAGTATACACATATTAAATATTTTTTTCCTCAAAAGTTCTTCTTTGTCTATAAATGGAGAGATATGTTTTTCATATCTCTTTTATGAGCATTCTTGTTTTACTGCAGCAGCCAGTGAGTTTAGAAATAACATCAGTTGTCTTAGTGTATGATTTTCCAAGATAATTTTCACAAAGTTTCTCTGTGCAGCTTGAAAGGAAAAGTTTGTTCACTGTTATTGCATCATTACAAAAATATTGTCTTGAAAATCATTTTTTTCTGTGTAGACTCCAGCATGTGCTCTCATCTTTAAGCGGTGACTCTCCAGGACCAGCGTATTTGGAAATCCAAGCTCAGGGTATGAGAGTGAATGAGAGCAGACACCTGCTCTAGATCTGCCCATATCTCATGCTCTCCAGACTGTGGGTTGGAAGTTATGGGCTCTCATTAGCAAGGAATAGTAACCCAAGTAGAGTAATGCAGTAAGTTCATGGTGCAACTTCCACACCAGAAGTGCCTTGTCCCCAAGTAGGTAGACAGCCTTAAGGCTATTTCCATGTTGACTCCTTGGCTGTTCATCTTGGATCATAATGAGGAAAATAACATTTGAAACAAAAGGTTTCACCTTGTACAGATTGGAGCAGCTCTATCAAAGTCACTGATAGTACTGCTTCCTCTTGGTATTAGTTAGGGAATAGATGAAGAATTTAAAATATAAGACTAGATATTTGGAAATTGCCTATGTTCAATAGCGTCGCCTTAAAGCCTTTGAGAGATGTATGAGCTAATACAGGGCTGCCTTACTGGTAAGTGTGATTGATTAACAATTTTAAAATACTGTATTCTGAAACAGAGAAGCAGCGTGGGTAGAAAAAAATTATGTATCATCCTTGCAGGAAAGCACACAGGTGATGCTGTGAATATTCTTTTCTCTTAATGGAGAAATACCAAGACATTCAGAGAAAAAAAAAAAAAAACTTGAGGGGGCTCTTTAAAAAAAAAAAAAAAAGCCAGTATTGTTCTAATAAGAATAAAACCTTCTTGCAAAATCAATGCACGCTTCCCTACAAGGACTCTCACTGAATAATGCAGTTTGGATTAAATTTTTTATGTTGTTAACAACTCACTTTTTTTCCAAATAATATTGATATAAGTCAGGCTTTGCACGGTTTCCCCATTTTGTTTCTCATTCTTTTTTTTTTCTTCCATTTTTATTTTTCTCTTGAAACCACAGGAAGACATTTTTGTAGTGAGGATATCATTCCTGCTGATCATATATCATTTGTGAGCTGAGTCAATTTGTTCCACATGTCTTTTGAACATGTACTGCTCAAAATGTCTGGTAATATAGAGAATCTGGTAAAGAGTTGTCTAGTGTGTTTTCATTACAGCCCTGTATTTGAATTAATATTTAATTATCAATGCACATAAATACATTTCGAGACCTGAGAGTGAATCCCTCCCTGCCTTTGATTTTGCTTGAGATAGCATCTAAATTTTTGCTGAAGCTTTATGTAAGCCTATGTGAACCTGTTGTAGCTGGGATTAAATTCATCCCTCCTGATTTTACTTTTACCATCAGTGAAACTGTGCTAACAAAACTTCCTTCATCATCGAGGGAGAGAAATTACTACTCTGTGAAAAGTCCACCTGGCCTATTTTAGATCCTTGTGTTCGAATGCACCATAGCTTTCACTGACTGTATTAACTTCATTCTCCATGAGGCAAGGGAGAATGCGGAGGAAGCTGGAGATAACTGTCTATCTGCTCAGCCTTCCACACGGACACATCATTTTGACTTGTGTTACTTTGTGGATAAATGTTGGTGCTACAGCTTTCCATTTTGATCGCCATCACCAATGGTTTCTGCTTTTCCTCTAGGAGTCAAGCCGTGGTCCAACATCATGGAGACCCTGGAGGAGAAGGATGGGGTTGATACTGAACTACTGGTTTACACAATGACCTTGGTTAACAAGGTTGGTTTACTTTGTTAGCATAACAGGTGGAGATGGTACTTTCAATGCTGTAATCGTCTTTCCTGTTGATAATACTTGACAGTGGAGACCTATCCTGCAGAAGTTGCAAGACAAGCTGTGATTATCAACACACCCTTGTTACTTGCGATGCAGTCCACCCAGAGGCAGCAGCTGGGAGTGGAATTGCTATTTTGCTAGATGCTGCACAGAAACACGTTATGACATGGCTCGTCTCCCAACACTGGCAACACAGAAAGCAAAACTCAACAAACTCAACACATTATCCAAGGCAAGAAAGAAATCAAATGACAGTGAACTCTTACATCCTTTGCAGAGGCTTGCTTTGTGTGCAATTTTCTAGTTCACATCCTTCAATTTTGTGGGGTTTTTTTTGGGGTTTTTTTTTTTACTGCAAACCAAATATGATGAATTTAACAGGTCTGGGTGCTAGTAAGAATGTTTCTGCTTAGGAAAGGAAAAAAGTTACATTTTTAATTCTGTTTTTATGTTTTCTAGTATCCTCTGTTGCAACTGGTAGTTTTGCAGTAAAATCAATTTTTTTTCAAAGTATTCACATGCGCTATGAGGAAAAAGTGAAAGGCTCCCTAGAAATTAGAAATTAATTAGTGTAAATTCCTTAAAAATTAAGCGCCTAGTTCTAAATAACTAATAATCATCTCAGGGTGATTAAAATTAATAAATGGATTTTTTAAAGAGCATAGAAGAACAAATCAAAATAACCATGTGTTTGAACATTATATGTAATGGGAAAGAGTATTATGGAATATTATTATCATTCATTATATTCATTTAAAGATCCTGAGTTCATCATTGGAGGTCATAAATCAAGATACAAGCTTATTGTGCTCATGGCTCCATGTTTAGGCCCATGGGTTGCTTTACTGGTTTTGGTATAAAACAATTGTGTAATAGCGCATACTGTCCAGCAAAGATGCTTGAGAAGGACTAACCTCTACTGTTGACATCACTGATGTCACTATACTTTTCCTTCCAGCTGCCCTTGCTTATGCTTGCATGGTAGCAAGGACCCTCCTGAAGGTAGAAGTCCACCTTTTGCCACTTGATGCACAGTAGCTACATATTGTCTGTAGCTACTGTTAAAGCTGAGGTGACTAGTTTTAAACCTCTCCATTTTACATCTCGTTGTTTCACATACCTATTCCACTTTCTGAGGTAATTCTCTTCATCCTTTGAAAAGTTATTCTCTACCTGTTGTTTGACCTCTTCAACAATTTTGTTCTGTGTTGATGTTATTGTCCTATAGTTGGTTCTTTATTCTGAATTTTTCACTAAAGTTAAAGCTATTTCTAGGAGGAGATCGTTCTTTAAAACCATGCAAAAAGAAAAAGCCTCTCACAGGCAAAGGAGCAAGGCAGTTAGGAAGATCAAGGAAGAGAAGAATCCCACAGTGCCACACTTATAATTATGATCTGGCTTATGGACAGTTTTATGATGTTTTTAATGGGATTTTTTTCATGATTATAGAGGAAGCAGCAAGCAGCATGTCACACCTGTATTTTTTTTTCCTTCCCCAAGAGTACAAAGAAGGCTTAGATGGTTTCAGCTTCTCTAGACAAGCAAACGTCAAAGTTTTCAGTGCAGACAGAGTCCTCATGAGGGATAGTCTTGAGGAGGCATAATTCTACTCTCTTTTCTTTCTTTATGTGTGCATATACAGATTGATTTCTTTCCTGCCACAAGAGCAGAAAATGCATCTGCCTAGACACAAGAATTGCTCCAATCCTTTTATTCTTTTTCTCTCTCTTGTTGGTGTTAACCAATTTAGTTGTGATAACATTTCATTAACTCTCTGTTAATTTCAGGGGATTTAGGCATTAATGAATGTCTTAAATGAGATTGATCCCATTGCAGATATTTTTTATTATGTATAGTTCCAGTATACCATTGGTTAGTTCCTATGATCTGTTAGATCTTACTCTAATCTCCACTTCTTTTTTATTATGGAGGTCTGGGTAGATTAAACCCTTTGTGACACATACTGAAAACAAAAGGAAACCCACTTATCAAATGTGGAAAGAAAAACTGTTGCATTCCATTTACTTTACATTTACTTGCTATAAAACCTCTTCCTTATTGAGATTACACTGCAAGCTTGTTGGCTGTAAGATTACTGTCAATTCTCTTTTTATCTGTATTTAATATTGCTTGCTCTCATATCATGCAATACATTTTTTTTAAATGGGTAAATTAATTATGAGGTATATAAAAATACATTTGGGTATTTTTCAGGTTAAGCACTGAATTTTTTTTTTAGGAAGTTGAGTATAAGTAGAATTTTCATGACCAGCTTCCAGGCCAGTGGTTACTAGTGGGAGCTTAGAGTATGCCCCGGTAGTGGCCCCTCAGCTGTAGTTGAAAAAATGCTGTTTCGGGCCAGCGTGGTGTTAATAGAGCAGGTGGCACACACAGGATATTTCCCTCACCTGCCTTAAGAACATCACAACTGCCACACTGGAACAGTGATAACCTTGCGTCCTGTGCCTGGCATTGCCCACACTGGGTGTTTTAGAAGAAGTTGTGGGTTCCTGGGAAGACACATACATGAAAGAGGCTTTCTTCCGTATCCCAAAGCAATTGAACACTTGGCTAATGCCCAAAAGCGTGTGTGTTTACTGTGTAGTGCTTTTCACTGTAGCATGTAAGATGTCAGCAGCGGCTCTCTATCCAGTGCCTGGTCCCTCTCGGTGAAGCAAGGTCCGTTGAGTGTTTAGTAACCAGAGCAGTACTCTTACATTGCTAAGCTTTGGATGTAAAGCACTGCACATCAAATGTATTTAGCTGGACTTTGTGTTCTGTGTCTTCCTTGCACCACTGGTTTATACCGTGAATGTTTTGTAAGTGACAGAAGGCACCATACTCAATAGTTTTACTGGGTGTTATCAGCCAAGGCTGTGCATTTTAAAAACTGCAAATAAGGAGAAAGCCTTCCAGCCTGAAGCCAGGCATAGGCTAACACTAATTTATTCAGAAATGTGACTGAGCATATGTAGTGACAAGAATATTATGCTGTTAACAGTTGAGTATGTTGTCTCATAGGTTTTTTTATCATCTAGGAAAACATTTGGATATTACAGACCTATAAAACTCCTTTTTCTACCCCCCAGTATAACTTCATCAGTTTTGTTGCCTTCCTTTCCATTGGGATTGTTACAGTCAGCAGTAAGTAAAACATATGTTGTAGTCTGTCCGGTTTTCACCTAGGACAGAGTTAATTTTCCCAAGGAGCCAAGGGAGGTGAATTGAGCTGGCCAAGGGGTATTCCACAGCATATCACAAAAACACAGAGTTGTAGGGCTTGGAAGGGACCTTGAGAGATCATTGAGTCCAACCCCCTGCCAAAGCAGGTTCCCTAGAGCAGGTCACACAGGTAGGCATCCAGACGGGTCTTGAACATCTCCAGAGAAGGAGATTCCACAACTCCCCTGGGCAACCTGTTCCAGTGCTTCATCACCCTCACCATGAAGAAGTTCTTCCCATCAATGCAGAACCTCCTGTGGTCCAACTTGTAACCATTGCTCCTTGTCCTGTCCCCAAAGGCCACTGAGAAGAGGTTGGCCATCTCCCTTTGTCTCCCACACTTCAGATATTTATAAACACTGATGAGATCCTCTCTTAGTCTTCTCAAGGCTGAACAGCCCCAGCTCACTCAGCCTTTCCTCATAGGAGAGATGCTCCAGGCCCTTAATCATTCTTTTGTCCCTCCGCTGGACTCTCTCCAGGAGATCCCTGTCTGTTTTGTACCGGGGAGCCCAGAACTGGATATGACTTCATGCTTACCATAAAAGAGGGCTAGTGGAGAAGGGGCAGTTCTGTGCGGTTCCAGGATGGTTTGAGGGTGGTCTGAGCATCTGATCAGTTGTTGGGTTGGTAAATTGTCTTGTGTTATCACCATTTGTGCATTCTGTCATAAGCCCTGTCATTTATCCTGTGTCTCTGTGCTGCCGCAGTGCACTGCGCTTCCCCACCCCACTTTTTGCCTCTGTCTGCCTGTTCTCCTGCCCATCCCACGGGGGGATGGGGAGGACAGCAAGCGGCACCTGGTGCTCAGCTGCCTGGTGGTGCTGAGCTGTGACAAGGCTTTGGTAAAAATGTGTTCAAGAAGATATATCAGCTTAGTACTCCTGGGCTGGGGATTTGGTTTTCATGTAGTTCACCATTCCAAAAGCAACCATCTGAGAGGGAAGAACACAAAATTGCACAGCCTGTTCCACAAGGGCTTGAGAGTAACATGTAAAATCTCACAGCAAACAAAAATTTTAATCCAGGGATGCTTCCTCAAACCAGAACTCATTAGAGGTGTAGGGATGAGTCTTTGCATTGATGTTCATGATTCCTTTGTACATCCGAGTTCTGAATTCAACAAAGGAACCGCAGAGTATGGTTTACACACACATCTCCAGGTGGCTAAATTTTAACTCTAGACAGGTTTTCATATCATAAAGGTCAGTATTCAGAGCAGGAAGAAGTATTTGGGACTTGTATGTATATTTTTATATTGCAGTATCATTTTGAAATTAACCAGATACTCAGGGAGGACCTGCCCATTGCATGACTCTGCTGGTTGCAGCTTTTGTTTCCTTTATAAAGCCACCAAGAAAATGGGGGCTCAGTCCTTTTTCTCAAATATCACAAGCCAGAATTAATCAGTCATTTCTACAAACACCTTATGTCCCTTGGGTTGTTACTGCAAATATCTTTCTCCTGGGCTGCACTGAACTGACCTTGCTGTGACATCAGAGATGCCCTTTCACATCCCATTATATAACGTTCAACATTGCATTTGATATGCATCAGGCTACAAAAATGGATCTGTGAGTTTATTGACAAACGGTGCAAAGGGAATATATTTGGTTTCTATACTTGGGAATTCAATTGCCTGGTTCTGGCCAGCAGCATGCAGTGAAGATTAGATTTCCACTGCTGCATGATTTAAAATTATATTAACCAATAAAAGGCTGCTGACAAAAGCAGGGTTGCCAGTAAATACTACCTTACGCTGCTGTTTTTCCCTTCTACACCCTGCCTGACCTCAGATTAAAGCTATACTTGAAGGCGGGTGATTTTAAGTAGATGTTCAAAAGATATGTGGAGGAGATCTGACTCTCCAAGCTTTTGCATGTAAGACATCACATCTTATTGTGCCTGAAGATATTCAGGTCAGTGTAGCTGCTGTCTGCTTCTTTCATAAGCAAGAGAAAGCCTGATAGACATGGTTTTCTGTTACAGCATTTCTGTATCTGCGTTAAAGCTCTGTTAGGATTTACAGCATGATAGTTTCATCTGCTGGAGCATCGGATTTTTACTCAATGCTAGGTATCACGTTAGGAAAGAGTAAAATGTACACGGTATCAGTTCTCAGTACTGTTTGGGAAAATGTACTTCCATGGTCTTCGGAGGATTTTAAAGAGAGACTTAAATAGTGTCCTGGACAGAGACAGTTTTAATTAGAGCCTGAACATAGAAACCTGAACACATAACCCAAACACTTCATTGAGGTTTGCGCTAAGCATTCCTGTTGCCGTGGACCTCACCAGGCATCAGACAATAGCCCTGTAATGACTGAAGATGTGCTGTGTAATAACTGAACACTGTGCTGTGTTGAGTATTAAAAAAAAAAAAAAGAATTGCATTACATTGAATAGGGCCTTGGTGATGGACGTTTTCCAGTGCCTCGTTTCACAGGGAAGAGGGGCTTTAACAGAGCAGGATATATCATCTGTTTAGTCTTCATTCCTGTGAGTCACATAATGCAGAGCAGTTTTTCAGAGTGTAAGTCTTCTTGGTGTAGGGAAACAGCCCTAAGTGGCTGCTCCCTTCTGCTCGGAGCTGCTTTGGAAAGACTGCTCTAGAAAACCAGTGTCCTCCAAGCCCACTTCATCTCACCCCAGGCATGAGAAGATGA